>CANYCX010126789.1:0-15357 GCA_948193385.1 Breynia disticha f. nivosa
TGTTAGGTAGAACTTGAGCCGTAAATCAAGTTAAGGTGTAAGGTAACTTGAGCCGTAAGTCAAGTGTGAGGTAATAGAAAGTGTTGGCCAAAATCCTAAGTGAGGAACTTAGGTAGTGGAGTAGGTGTTTGATCCTAACCACTTTATATCGTGTGTCATTTTATGTTTATTTCCGCGAAAAATTCTCAAACCTCATTAGCTCTATTCAACCCCCCCTTCTAGAGCTAATCTTATTCCTACAGTCAATACGTGGGTCGTGTTGTCTGCAAATGAAGAGCACGATTATGCTCAAAAATTGACAAAAACGTGCTCTTAATGATGGGCACGATCGTGCCAAGGTCAACACGGGGCGTGCTGGAGTGCTGAGTGTCTTGAAAGAGTGCTGAGTGTCCCAAAATATCACAAAACTAAGTGACACTTGTAAAATGAAAATTGGCACAAGGCGTGTTGGGCATGGCACGGTTGTGCTGAGCAGTAACTTTATATATAAGCTGCATTCGAGTTTAAAACAGACAGCAAAAGCAAAAGAAAAATCTAGAGGAAAGCGAGAGAGAGTCGAAAAAAGAGAAACAGAGAAAGGGATCAAAAAAACAGGTATTATATATAGAATTGATCGTAGAATCGAGTTAGAAATCATTTGGTATAGTTAGAACAGAAAAGTTTGGAGATAACAACAAGTATTTACGAAGTCTCCATACATAAGAATTTTAGAAAAGTTTTTTAAGGAAAAATTTGTTAGGAATTAATGCTATAGGGAGTTAATAGGATCGAACTAGGAGCATGCATATTGATATATATATTGTAAATTGAATTTTATAGCAAAGTTCGCATATGTGATTATAGGACAATAGAGTAGACGAGCTGGACAGGACACAAGTACGCTTCAGACCGAGTATTTTAGCTAGCAGGTGAGTAGTCTAACTCACTTAAGATATGAATTAATATGTGAATTGAATTATTTGATCTTATTTTGATAATTGATAGTAAATATGAATCGTAATAAATGGTATAATGTGAATATATCATAAAAATGGAAATGATAATATTTATATGATCTAAAGGAGAACAGGTATATGCAATACGAAAATGCAAACAGGTATGTTACTTTATTCATATGGGACGATTGTGTGATACGATAAACGAAATACGTGATATGATATGGTACATGGTATGATATGGTACTTGATATGATATGATACATGATATGATATTGTACTTGATATGATATGGTATTGGTGGTGATTGGTGATGTTATGATCGATCACGGAGAGGAAGTGGAGAGAAAGATTATACAATTTACCATTACATATTGTTTTACGTTGTATGTCGAAATCTTAGAAATATTATATTTGATTCATTTAATTACATGAACTGAGATAAGCCATATGATTATATGAAAGAACATATGATTACAGGACATACACGTGATTATAGGATTACAGGATGTTATGATTACCTTTATTGAATTAACATGATATGATTGAAATGGAAAATTGTTTATTAAATTATTGACTATTCACTGAGCCCGCAACTCATACAACTGTGAGTTTTGTTTCAAGATCAAATAGTGAGCTGAGTTAGCTTTAGAGAGTGATCAGTTGGGTCAGCTGCTACTTCCGTAACTTCTCTCACTTCACCAAACACCAGATAGGAGCTGTTATGTTAGACATTTGCATGCTGTGTGTATTTTGGATTTGATCTGTATAGTTATGTTTGATGTTAGGTTTACTGAGATGATTGTTGATGTTTGGTTGATTTTGAGTTTATGTGTGTGTGTGTGCGTATATATAATTTCTATTGTTGTTTTTTGAGATAGTACAGGTTGATGTGTAAGATGATGATAATATTAAGTGCATGTGAGAATTGGTACTATTGATGATAATTGATATATATGATATGATATGATATGATATGAGAAATGTACAAGTATTAGGTTGATTACAGTTAATTTTAGGTTACATAACTCAACACGGGCCGTGCTTAAATGATATAAAGGCCGTATTGAATGAACAGAGGCGTGTTGTATCAACACGAGATCGTGCCCATGGGAGTGTTGATCAATAGAAGTCGTGCTCATATGAACTGCAGGCAACACGAGCCGTGCTCATACACTGTTTTGCCCGTGCTGCTCAATTTAGTTTGTCTTTTCTGTGATAAATCAACCAATGATATTCTATTAATGGATAAGAGTGAAAATATGACATGATATAAAGAAAAATTTTTTGGAATATACAATTTAAATGATTAATGATAAAGTTAATAATATGATTAAGAACGTAATAAGTATATGATGTTTTTTGAGGTTCCCAAGATTGAAGTTCGGTTTCAGGGGCACAACCAACTCTGCTAAATTCTTCCATGAACGCAATTGAGGTCTTGAACCAAGAACTTGCAATTCAATTAATAGAAACCAAATTAGTTTTCTTTTAACTTTAAATATCTAGAGCTTCCTGAAGAAGTACTTAGGTAAATTTAAAGATTTCTTATTTTCAGAACTGATCAATCTAATATTTTTCTGTTTCAATCAACAGGGCATTCTTAGATTGCTTAAAATTTTTCCATCGAAGAAGAGAGTTGTTAACATACTCAATGATGTCAGCGGAATAGCAAAACCATCCAGGTAGATCTCTGTGATCAATGCATTGATGCTGTTAGACTGATTTCTGATAGAAATTTGTTATGTTTTTTTTGGAGAATTATTAAATAAAAATGTAGCATTTTTAAGAATCATCAATGGTTTTTTAGCATTTCGTTTCTCTCAGAAATGACATTACTTCTAGGACCTCCAGGATCCGGCAAAACTACTTTGCTGCAGACACTTGCAGGAAAGAAGGATAAGCATCTCAGGGTACTGCTGCGTGCCATTTTAGCATTTTTTTTTCTTCATATTATGCAGCATTTCAATTTCACGCCAATCACCTAATTACTAATAGGTATCAGAAAAAATCTCTTACTGTGGTCATGAATTCGTCGAATTCTTTCGGCAAAGAACGTGTGCTTACATTAGCCAGCATGATCTTCACCATGCTGAAATGACAGTCAGAGAGACTCTAGACTTCGCAGGACGTTGCTTGGGTGTAGGAGTAAGATACCAGATGATGGCAGAGTTGTTAAGAAGAGAGAAAGAATCAGGAATTATTCCTGATCCTGATATTAATGCATTCATGAAAGCAACATCATTGGTAGGCCAACAAAGCAGTCTTGAAACAGATTACATTCTCAAGGTCTTGAAACATGATCTGTCATTTCATACAAAATAATTCATTGTGGTTTACTCATTTATGGAACCCTGCAACAGATTCTTGGATTAGACATTTGCGCAGACATTGTGGTTGGTGATGAGATGAGAAGAGGCATTTCTGGTGGACAGAAAAAAAGAGTTACTGCAGTGTGCTTATTAATGAAAAAACCATTCGTAAAACTGAAAGTTTTGGTATGCAACTCTGTTTAAAAGATGTGGCTCATGAAAAATGCAGGAGAGATGCTCGTTGGACCTGCAAAAGCTCTTTTCATGGACGAAATATCAACCGGTTTGGATAGTTCAACAACTTTTCAGATTGTAAGATTTATGAGGCAAATGGTTCACATCATGGATGTGACAATGATAATATCTCTGCTACAGCCTGCACCTGAAACATATGAGTTATTGATGACATTATCTTACTCTCAGAAGGTCAGATTGTACCAAGGTCCGTGCAAAAATATACTTGAATTCTTTGAAAGCATCGGATTTAAGTGTCCTGAACGGAAAGGAGTTGCAGATTTTCTGCAAGAGGTTACTTCTAAGAAAGATCAAGAACATTACTGGTCGAAAAAGTATCAACCATACCAGTATATTTCAGCATCTGAGTTTGTTAAGTACTACAGTTCCTTTTACAATGGACAAAAGCTTTCTCAAGAACTTAAGTTCCTTACGATAAATCAAAAACTCATCCTGCTGCATTAGTGAAAGAGAAGTATGGAATCTCCAACTGGGAACTCTTCAAGGCATGTTTTTCAAGAGTGGTTACTGATGAAACGTAATGCTTTTGTTTACATATTCAAGACAACACAAATTACAATTATGTCATTAATAGCCACGACAGTGTTTTTTAAGAGCAAAATGAAAGTTGGAGAAATAGAAGATGGAGGAAAATTCTATGGTGCATTGTTTTTCGGTCTTATCACAGTTATGTTTAATGGGATGGCAGAGATGGCTCTGACCATTTTCTGGCTGTCGGTGTCCTACAAGCAGAGAGACTTCTTGTTCTATCCAGCATGGGCTTTTTCATTGCCAATTTGGGTGCTGCGAATACCCATTTCTTTAATGGAATCAGGGATATGGATCGTCCTCACTTACTACACCATTGGGTTCGTTCCTGTTGCAACCAGTTATGTGGATTTCTGCTCATCTTTTCTCATATTTTGCTTAGATTTTGACCTGTTTCTAACATTTTTTTGACAATGTTCAGGTTCTTCAAGCAATTCCTGGCATTTTTTAGCCTTCATCAGATGGCTCTTTCGCTCTTTCGTTTCATTTCTGCTGTTGGAAGAACAGAAGTAGTAGCAACTACACTTGGAACCTTCACGTTGCTGGTGGTTTTCGTCCTTGGTGGATTCGTTGTTGACAAAGGTTAACAAATACTCAATTTTCTTGACTCGAAATTCTATTTTGTCAAGCACATGTAAATGTCTGTGTACCTGTCTTTTTGCAGACGATATTGAACCGGCGATGATATGGGGTTACTACATTTCTCCGGTGATGTACAGACAGAATGCCATTGTTATCAACGTATTTCTTGATGATCGCTGGAGTGCTGTAAGATTTCTTCCTGATTTATCATTCTTCCAAGCACTGCGTATACCTGATTTACTCGCTCTCTTGATTTCGTTCCTCTTTTTTTATTTCTGCAGCCGAATCCTGACAAAAATGCAACTGGAGCAACAGTGGGCAAGGTTCTGCTAAATATGAGGCATGTTTCAGAAAGAGTACTGGTATTGGATATCTATTGGAGCACTTTTCGGATTCTCTCTCCTGTTTAACATTCTCTTTGTCGCGGCACTCACATACTTGGATCGTAAGCATTTGAATCTGATGCTAATCTTCGTTGTGAATCGACAAATAGCTCATTGCATTTGACAACATTGTGAAACAATGCAGCTTTAGGAGATTGCAAATCCATTGTTCAAGATGAGGATGAGAGTAACAAGAAGTCTTCCCCTACAGGTTCACATCTTTTATTTTACTCTAATGATAAGGTTTCTTAGTAATGTTTACAATTTTGTCTTGTTTTCAAATAAATAAGTCTGATAGTGCATATATAGAACGGAGTCATCTGTGAAAACTGAAGCTTGATTATTCCTTGCAATGCTAGAAAACTGATATATTCAAACTCTCAATAATCTTACAAGAAGCTTCAGTATGTTCAGTTTCTAACTAAGGTTATTTCATGGTTACTAATGTAGCAACAAAGATTACACCAGACAGTCCCATTGTAATTTGTAGCTGCAGCAGGACAAGAACCTGTGAAACGAGGGATGGTCTTATCCTTCCCGCCCCTGTCACTAGCGTTTGATCATGTGAATTACCTATATTCACATGCCTGCTGTAAGTTCAATAGCCTGTGTAATTTCTTCTTCCAGTCTTGTACAATGCATAAATCAAAATCGTGGTCTGGTAGGATATTTATGATTCTCCTCAGGAAATGACGAGGCAAGGGATCGAAGAGGAACGCCTACAGCTGCTTCGAGATGTTAGTGGTGCATTCAGGCCTGGTATTCTAACAGCATTGGTTGGTGTAAGTGACGCTGGAAAGACGACTTTAATGGATGTTCTAGCAGGAAGAAAAACTGGAGGTTACATTGAAGGGAATATCAGCATAACCGGTTATCCAAAGAAGCAAGAAACTTTTGCTCGCATTAGCGGATACTGTGAGCAAAGTAACATCCATTCTCCACATGTTACTGTTTATGAATCCCTTCTTTACTCTGCTTGGCTACGTCTCTCCAAGGACATTAAAGAGGAAACAAGAAAGGAATGTCTCTTTTCTGACAATTATATTACTGTCCATACATAAACTGAAATTCCTGGAACTAATATTCCCTGTGCGATAATCCACACTGTACAGATGTTCGTTGAGGAAGTTATGGAGCTAGTTGAGCTTAATCAGCTGAGAAATTCTATGTTGGTCTTCCAGGAGTCGATGGTTTATCGACTGAGCAGAGACAACGACTAACCATGGCTGTAGAATTGGTTGCTAATCCATCCATAATATTCATGGATGAACCAACTTCAGGACTTGATGCAAGAGCTGCCGCAATTGTCGTGTGCACTGTTAGAAACACGGTGGATACTGGACGGATAGTTGTCTGCACAATTCACCAACCGAGCATAGATATTTTTGAAGCTTTTGATGAGGTATTTAGATTTCTCAAAAGTTTACATTCCTGACATGTATCATCAGTTTCTGTGATTTTTTAAGCATGTTTGATAACTTCATTGAATCTCACTTGCAGCTCTTCCTTCTGAAGAGAGGAGGACAAGTCATCTATGCTGGACCTCTTGGTCGCCATTCTCACAAACTTATTGAATACTTTGAAGTGAGTACATTCTCAAATGACACGTACCATATTAACGTGTAATATTTCAGTTAATGCTGGACCTATTTTTTCACCTGAGCAATGTTTTCCAGGCCGTTCCAGGAGTTCCTGCCATCTAAGATGGCTACAATCCAGCTACATTGGTGTTGGAAGTTAGTTCCGCTGCAGCTGAGATTCAACTTAATGTGGACTTCGCAAAAATTTATGTCCAATCTGATCTGTACCGGTAATTGTTCTGTGGCACTAGAATGCTCCTGTTGTGGCTCGATTCATGGAAACAGTTGCTCACACTGGTTTCCTATTTGTTTTGATCAGAAAGAATCAAAAAATTATTGAAGAGCTTAGCACTCCTACCCCAGGATCGACGGACCATTTCCCGACAAAGTACTCTCAAGATTTCTTCACACAGTGCAAAGCTTGTTTCCTGAAACAACACTGGTCTCCGCGTTACAATGCCATCAGAATTTTCATGACAATGGCAATTGGTTTTATTTTCGGTCTAATTTTCTGGAACAGAGGAGAAAAGATGTAAGTAAAGAATAACAAACTCTTTGGTGTCATATATTATTTATAGACTGAATACTGACATTGATCTTAATCTTGCACAATCTCAAAATGTGATGTTAACAGAAAGAAGAATCAGACTTACTGAATTTGCTAGGAGCTATGTATTGTGCTGTACTGTTTCTAGGAGCCACCAATTCGTCCTCTGTAATGTCCATCGTATCAATTGAAATAACTGTTTTCTACCGTGAAAAAGCAGCAGGAATGTATTCCGAATTACCATATGCAATTGCTCATGTATTTACAACCTAAAAGCTATCCTGTTTGATATGCAAGAACAAGTACAATGACTCTACACACACACAGAATGATAAAGCGGAAATAACAAGTCCGGTGCTGTGATTTTCAGGTTGCTATAGAGGCAATTTATGTTGCATTCCAGACATTGGTGTACAGTTTATTGCTTTACCTGATGATTGGATTCCCATGGAAAATGACCAACTTCTTGTGGTTCTACTTCTTCATATTCATGTGCTTTTTGTACTTCACACTCTATGGTCTGATGCTCGTCGCGCTCACTCCAGGCCATCAGATTGCTGTCATTGTTATGTCATTCTTTCTCAGCTTCTGGAACCTATTCTCAGGTTTTCTCATCCCCAGAATGGTAAGTTATCCTTACAAGTGCCCAATCTATGATATGTAAACATCTCATCTCGTCTACAAAATACAAAATTCCTCAAGGCAAAATGTTGATATGCAGCAAATTCCTATCTGGTGGGGATGGTACTACTGGGCTTCGCCAGTGGCGTGGACGATTTACGGTCTAATTACCTCTCAGGTGGGTAATATAGATGATAACGTGACATACCAGGAAAAGGTTTCATGTCAGTGAAGGAGTTCCTCAAGAGAGGCTTCGGATATGAGTATGACTTTCTAGGAGATGATGTGCTAGCCCATGTTGGTTTCGTCCTTCTCTTCTTATTTGTCTTTGCATATGGGATCAAGCTCCTCAACTTCCAAAAAAACATAAAAGTCGCAAAGTTTCATCTATGCAAAGTTTCATGACAGACCCTTTGACTGATTGTCCGTCGGATTCATTTGAGATGATATTAACCCAAATAAGAGATCTTACATACAAAATTCATTCCAAATAAGAGATTTCACATTCAAAATTCATTCTTCAATTATCTAAACTTTTGTCTGTACATAACTTCAAATACAATTGTACTACAAAGGAAAGATGCTTATATCAAACAGTAGTACAGACCTTCCTCTTGTTACAACAGAGCAAATTATACATCAAGTTTCAGAATTATTTTCGACGCTTTCGATCACTTATCATCAGTTTTTACAGGAGCATTTGCAAGGTCTTGAATTTCCTTCTTGTTCTTTATGATGATCCACTTCTTTGTATGGAAGTCCAGCCTGTCTAAATCTTCTGCAATTCCCAGGTACCCATAAAGAAGCTGCTCTTCCAATTTTTCTCCTTCCTGTATCTCGTCTTCCCAGTTATAGCTACTTTCGGTATTGTTGGATGTTTTTCTCTCAAATTCCTCTCTACCGCGCTTATTTTCAACAAAGTACTTGTGAAGCTTCTCCGCACTTGCAAGTCCAGTAAAGGTGCCCAGAAACTTTACTAGCATTACACTCTGGTCTGCAGGTTTCCCCAGGCACACCTTCATTTTTCCACCAACAATACCTTTACCTGCAATTTATCAGACCGGAAAAAAATGACCACTCCATTTAAAAAAGCGTAACCCAAAATGATCAATGACAAAACCTGAGTTTTACTAACTCGGAGAATGTTCATATACATTCGAATAATCAACCTTTACACTACTGACAATTCATTAATTCACATTGTTCATCAACTTTCACAGTTTGGAATCAGCGTCGATTAACATGTAAAACTCAAGCACAGCCGTTTTAGCATTTGTTTTTTCTTGACATGCCTTTAACGCATTATTATAGAACAATTATGTCAGATGACTAATGATGCATATTGTTACTCACCTCTTAGAAATGCCTCGACCTCTTCTGAAGGTACAACCTTCTGTCTTTCCGGATTGTTGTTTGTCATTGAAATGTTGTGGATGACAATCAGTGGAGGCCAGAGCATCAAGTTCTCCTTCTGGGCCAAAGCTTCTTCACCGGGCAAGACATCAGGCACCCAAGTTACTGTGTCACTAGGCACGTAACTGTTCCACCCCATCAAAACACATATAGCTTTATGAAGGCCCAAGTGCCGCACCCTCAACCCAGCTTTGCGTGACATAAATGCATGTGTGACCAAGCGTCGAGTATCCATAAACTCTTTTGATGCACTGTAAAAGCAAATAAAGTTCCAAAAAAGAAATGCAAACTGGCTTAATCAGTATGTGGACTAACCAGATACAGAGGCGAGTAATGGAGATTGACACAGAGGTAATGACATTAAATTAATATGTAATTTCAAAGTATTGAGCAACCTGCATATAATTAAAGACATTTGGAGAGATGCAAACACGAAAACAATAGAAGTCAATTGACAACTATTCACCTTCCCGAACGTAATAAAAATATGTAAAATCAACAATAGGAAGTCAAGCTTCAGAATATTCAATTTCAATCATATCACAGGTCTGCTTGTCCATTGCCTCAATTCAACTCGAAGTACATTTAAGCTGAAATATGGGATTCTAGTGGATGTAATGCCATCTACATGAAAAGGAATATGGAATCTTAACAGCTTATGATCCCATTTAATCATATCTACATAAATTTCACTCGTCCAGATTCAACTTGTACAATTTCTAAACCACCATCAAGATTGAAAAAGCCTATATTCTGACTGCAACAACAAAAAGAGGCATCAAACCAAGATATGGAATCTGAAGTCATGTGGTAACATAGGTGACCCCAGAAATGTCATGCTTATTAATGATTTGGAAAATTGCTATATCCTTAGCAATCACGTGTTTATCTGATCACCTTAACGCTAAAATGTCAGGAATTTCAAATGGTCATCTATCTTCAGATTGCCTAAATTTGGCATCATCATGATATTCAAGTGATTTGACAAATCCTCGTCCTGATAAACCAAACCTATAATTGAAACACAAAAATTTACAATACATAGCCTAACCCACAGCACCAAAAAAAAAAATCCGATTAGATTGAGCACTACTTTCACTGACTTAAGCACCATGAGAAAATTGGAGTGATCAAGCCATTGAGAAACCAAGCTATTAGCTGGAGAATTTTACTACAATGGGCTCCACCGTAAAGACACAAAACTCCTCTTGCTAACGAAAAAACTGTTAATGCAAGAAAAAGAAAATCATCTAAGTAATTTGATAAATTGTGCAAGTCCTCTTTAGAGCTTCAACATGCCCATTAATCCTTAGTGAATCACCACAACGCCATGCTCCATAACATAGAATTCATACCACAAAATAAACACCTCTAACTTTAAACCATGTAAGCAAAAACTTAAAGAGACGAGAATCGATATTTGCATGTAAACGCAATAAAATTCCTCAAAGGCCTCAAGAATCATCTGATATGGCAGCACATTGCTCACCTGGTCACCGCCAATTAAAGTAAATCTAGGAAACTCCTCAACTGAAAAATTAAAATACGCTCTGGTTGTAAGAGGATATAGCAGGTAAGAAAACAGACCTTTTCCCACACACAATGCAGAACAAACTACCCGCTTTTCCTTGCTCCATGTATCTTCTTCGAACTCCTGAATTCAAGTTTAAACTTTTCAAGTAAAACAGAAAGGATTCTTCAACTAATTGCTTAAAGTCCTCAGAGTCTTCAGATGGTTCAGAATCAGGATGTTCCATCCACTCTTCTGATGGGTTATAATCATTAGCATGCACATCTTCAACACAATCATCGGTTGTTTTCCAAGGCTTATTATGTCTCTGAATATTGCTTCTATCATGCTGGTTTGACTTATAATAGCTTAAAGCAGCAGCTTTTGGATGGTCCTTTGCATAAACAATTTCTTTATTCACTGGATGCCTTCGAGTATGCATTATTGAATCTTGCGACCGTAACCAGTTTTCAGATACAGAATTTACTGCATGGCTTCGTCCATGATATGTCCTTTTAACCTTTCTGTATGACTGATGGTCAAACATTGTATTCCTTGCTGCATGTAAGCCAGATGTATCTTTGTCAATCCACTCTTCCCCACTCTCGTAAGGATCCACATACTCTTTAGGTTCATTCCATGCACTAGGTGTAACGGTTCTTTTGTCATGCCTAATAATACCTTCATTATCCATGAGGTACTTTCTTTTAAAACCTTTATCTGATGAGTCATATACAGCATCCCCCTCTCTCATTCTATGCCTTTTAACAGCATGTTTTTGCATTTCTGCATCATATAGGGGCATACGAGATTCATTTTGAAACCCCGGGGACTGAAATCTTTCCTCTTCATATATAGCACCATGCAATCTTTCCTCGCGAATTATTGGATCCTGCAATCTTTCTTCAAGAAATCTAGAACTTCGCAGTTTCTCCTTCTGAAATTTCTGACTCTGTAATCTTTCCTCAGGAAATCTTGGACCTGAATCTCGTCCAAATCCAAAATTGGATCTTACATGGGAAGTTATGTGACCCTGTGATACACCCGAGCTAAATGTTTCATCATCAAGAACTGTTCTCCTTCCAAACTCTACTCGAGCATGCCCCTGATTTGGTATTCTTTTCGTCTCAAGGTTCTCTATAGCTTGCTTCTCAGTGTTAAGATGGTCCCAGGTCTTTTTCATGTCTCCACGAGGTTCATCAATGTGATTAAAGTCATCTATGGCGGGAGGCCTAGTACTTGTTCTTCGCAACTCCCTCTTCTCGTTATCTATTCGGCTTTGTGTGGGGAACCTCAGAGTATGTGCAGGTATCCCTCTTTCTAAATCATTTAACGGATGTCCATAATCGTCATTCATTATAATCTGCTTATCTGTATAAAGATAGACATCATGCTCATTTCTTGTAGGAGTATGAGAACCTCGCTCATAACTCAATATTTTCTCAGCATTTTCAAAATCTCTTGCATCTGAGCCCAAATTTTCACCATATGTGTTATAACCAGCAGGGACAGCTTGTTTTACACTGCCCCTTGGATGTTCATTAGAAGTACGCAATGAGACATTGTCCTGATATGCATATGCAAAATCATCCCAAACCCCTGAAGATGTGCCACTAAAATTTCTATAACGAGAACTGCTTCCAAAATTGTTATGATAAGAAACTGGCACAATACTATATGGGCCATCCCTTGAATGAATAGGTTCTTCCTCGTTTTGGTATATTTCAACAGCCCTTCTCTTCTCTAGAGGTGTAGACCTATACCTAATTTCCTCATTCTCAAATTGCTCAATGTCTAAATGTCTCGGCGGCGATGTCAAGTGCTCACCAGTCTCCCTATATTTTGATTGCACAAGAAAATCAGGAGACAAATGATGTGCCCCTCTCTTCATCCCTTCTTCAACTGGAATAATTCTCTCCGACCCCATCATTTCATGGCCACCAACACCCTTCTCAAAATATTCCTTTTCCATACTCATTCTAGCCGGTGGTGCAATACGATGATCATAATCATAGACTTGATACAATCTATGATTTTTACCATAATCATAATAGGCATCATCTATGTTCCCGTAGTTCTTATGCACAATCCTCTCATCACGAGGCATTTCAGAGTCTTGAACATATAAGGGTGAAGCAGATTGCATCTTTTCAGCTCTTGTCGCACCGAAATGCCAACTATTATCCTTCCTTTCGATAGAAGTACTCCTTCCCTCTCTAAGAGACACCCTCCTCGAACTCATAGTCATATCACGACCACGAGGACTCAAACTCCTTCGTTGAGCTCGCGGGGAATGATCGCTCATCCCATGACGAGGCACTCCATAAGAGTCATGCCCAACTCCAACTCTGATTTGATTTCGATTCTTCACAGGTGAAGACATAGTCACATAATCCTGTTTTCTAGAATGCATCTTTCCCACTAATTAACCAAACAATCCGTACAACTATAAAGCACCGTGCGCGAATTTATATCCAGACAGACCACTTTAATGCATTTAGAACAGATAGAGAAGTTCGCCTCAAATTAGAATCTTTACAAATCTAAAAGTCAAAACCGCAGAAATAGCAAGCACCCGGTAAAGAATTCACGCTTACTACACAAAAATCTACTTCTTTATGCTATTATCAACACTTCCAAGTTTAAAGGAGAAAGATCAAACCTCAAGTAGCTTTAAATCGAAAGAATCCATCATAAAGTGAAAACCCAGAAGAGGGTTTCCAGAGAACTTATATTCTGATAAGAGAAATTGGAGTCTTGTCGAGTGTAAAGTTGAAGTAAGGTTATGAAGTGAAGTGGGTAGTTACAAAAAAAAAAGGTTGGTAATGGAGAGTTGTGAACCGTAGTTAGAAGAGAAGTAGTTCTTTCATGGTATGGGAAGTTGGTTTATTATATATATTATAGGAAAGAAGATAGGCAGTTGGGTTTGGCACAGCTGGCAGTCTTTCGTGGAACTTTCCTGTTCTTGTGTTTAGCAGTATTTTCAGAAACCGCCTTTTTATTGCACATAATAATTTATTTTATACTCATATCTCTCTTCCACAAGTTTGTGAGCATCTAATATCGTACTAATTTTTTATTTATTTGAGTGATTTTATTAATTATTTGAGTTAATATTTATTTTAAATATTTTTGAATTTAAATATAAAGGTAAAATATATTTTAAACAATTAAATGATGAATTAAAATACTATTTTATTTTAAAAAATAAACTATATTTAATAGAAAAATACATGAATAATGAAAAAATAAAAAATATATTAATGAGTGCTACAAAATAAATTACAAATAATAAAATATGAAGTATGAAGAGAAATTTATATTTTAGAGTATAGAAAAGATAAATATTATATTTATATAAAATTTTAGACACAAAATAAAATTATTATTAACAATTAGTGAACCCTACATGATAAACCACTTCATGGTTGTAAATATCTTTTAATGGGAAGATGTTTACTACTTTGGTATAAAGGAGAAAACTAAAACCTTATCTATATCTATATCTATCTATCTATATTTATATCTATCTATCTATCTAAATATAATAAAGCTTAATCATTAGAATCAATCAGAAGGCAACTTTCTATTTTTCTAATTTTTGAGATTTTTAAATTTTTTTAAAAAAATTTAATGATATTTAACACCTTTTATTAGCATATAGTCCATTGAATTCATGTTAAAACAGTGCACGCCTTTTACACTTCGTCTGAAATCCTTCGCATTCAAAACAGAAAGGTTCTTTTTTTTTCTACGTCACTTTCCCTTTCTCATATATAATTCATGAAAAAGATATTAGAACCAAAGAGTAATTATCTACAACTCTTTGACTTTCACGTTCACTCTTTTCTTCACTCCAGTATCGTTCAAATCGTAGGTAAATCCTGGGTTTTTACATTTTTTCTGTTGGTTTTTTTTTTATGTTCTAAATGATGGTAAATTAGAGGATATTTTTTGTTTACATATCTTTTTTACGCATTATTTTCATTTGATTTCATTATTACTCATTACAAGTATGATTTTGTCTCTTTTTTTACATAAAATGAGCTTTTCATTAAAGTAAATCACTGGCCAAAGCGGCTTTAATACATTGCAGAGTTGTGAAGCCCCAAATGTGGAGACCTGGTGATGAACCTACAGCTCTAACGAGGTTGTGAGCTACTAGATTCGCAGTTCACCTTTTAAACGCAACTTTAACATCATTCAGAGTTGCCAAGTTATCCTTACAATCAAGTACCAAAAGACCAAAATAGGAGTTTGCTGAAGATACACCATTAATTGCTTCCAGAATGTTCCAGCAGTTAGATTCGATTATATAGTTCGAGCCATGTTTACAATTTATCCAGGAAAGCGCCTCCCGATTCACTAGCATTTCTAAGAGAATTGGGTCACGAATGCCTTGGTAATGCACTACCTTGGCTCCATAAAAGGTTCCCACGTTGTTCCTGCAGACCAGGATGGTTGCTCCTGAATTAGTAAACACTCCAGCGTCCACAATCATACTGTACCAGTTTGTTTGTGGAGGACTCCATTTATCCAGAAGACTCTCCCCAGGATTGGATTCATTCCCAGCGCTATATACCACATGTGCATGCTCCCATCCTCCAAGCAGCGACCTACACCCACGTAATATTTCCTGAGACGATTGCAATTTGTTGTCCCACATAAATGAGTTACGATTTCTCCATAAT
>CANYCX010127189.1:0-16522 GCA_948193385.1 Breynia disticha f. nivosa
TGAATTTGGTATTATGTATAATAATAATTTTATTACTATTTATTAAATGAATGACATATTAATTTTTATTACAAATGTCAACAAATTTAATTTGAGTATAAAATAGCACAAAAAGAATGCATTGAAAGTTATATTTATGTATTTATGTATGCCTTGATTTGCAATTAATTTTATTATTCTTTTAATTTAAATTTTACATCACGAATTATTTATGCAATTATATTTTTATAGTGAAAGTCATGTCAAAGTTCTATGAGATCTCATATTTTGTATAACCTATGATGTGTTAAGGGTTATTTAGTAAAAAAATTATACCAAGAGTAATAATTAATAATTCATTAATTTTAATACACTAATTCTTTTTAAAATTATTATTAATAAAAATACGCACCTTAGTTTATTTAATATTACTTATTTGATAAGTGCTAATTAGGTTATCATTTTTTTAATTATTATATTATTATTTAAATATTATATATTGATCATACACTTTTATATATTAACTTAACATAAATTCAATCATAACTTAGAAGTTATGCAAATAATTTTCATATTGTCATAATAATTATTTTTTTAACTTTATAAGTCATTGCAATTTTAATATATTTTTGCAATATATATTATGAAATGCTATTTTTTCTAATATTCTTGAAAGTTATATTTTTATTCACCACGTGTAGAGATGTTAACATAATTAAGCGGTATGCTATTTTTTACAATATATACTATGATATGCTATTTTTTTTAATATTCTTGAAAGAATATGCATACATACACAATGTCTTCTCTTTACAAGTAACTTCTATCTTCTTTGTTTTCATTTGTTGTTAAACAAAAAAATATTATGCTCATAAATTAGCATAAAAAATATATGACATTAAATAATTTTTTTGTAAAAATAATTTTTTAATTTACGTTCTCACAAGAAAATTCATCCATAATTATCATCGATTTTCGTGCTAAAGGGTCAATAGTATACAATTAAAAGTGCTCGATGATACGGTTTAGTGCAAGGCTTCTCTTCTTAGTTTTTATTGTGTCTCCTAAGTATCATTCAATATATCGTATTTTTTAAGAATTATTAATTCTCGTATTATCTGCTTCATACATACTTTTAACTCGTTTATTTTCGCTCATTTTCATAAGATTTTTGGATTCAGTCACCTAACAAAACCATTCTATCCCGTAATTATCAATCATTTTCGTGTTGAAGGGTCAATAGCATAAATTAAATATGGTAGTTGATAATGGTTGAAACAAAGTTGGTCAATGGAACCAAAGGGGTAGTGGTCGAGTGACAATCGACCTTCATGTTAGAGGTTTAGCGTCAGGTTCGCCCAGGTTCGATTCCTGGCGTGGGAGCACTCCCCTTCAATAGCTCCCAAGCCTCCCGGAGATGTCTGAAATAGTCGGGGTCCAATGTGGCCACCGGATACCAGGCGGTGTCGTCGACACGGCGGACAAAAAAAATGCTGTACTTTATCATATAGTTCGAGATTAGTTACTGCAAATATTAAATTAGATGGTAAAACTGACTTATTTAATTGGTTTCAGGTAGGGTTGTTGAACGTTGATGGGTACTATAATTCACTTTTGTTATTTATAGACAAAGCTGTGGACGAAGGTTTCATAACACCAGCTGCCCGTCACATTATCGTCTCTGCACAAAGTGCCCAAGAACTGATGTGTAAGCTTGAGGTACACGACTTAAACCACACGTGATGCTTTTGTTTCTTTCTTGGTGAAGTTATGTGGACTAACTCTTTTAATGTCATGACAGGAGTATGAACCGAAGCATTTTTCTGAAATCTCCAAGCTAAGTTGGGAAATGGAGCAACAATTGGGCTGCACAATAATATCAGATATTGCACGTTGACCCCATCAAGTATATGTATATATAGGGAGGACTGAGGAGTAACAATACAGTAGATTTTAACATTATTTTTCTTAAATATAGAAGATGATAATCAGTAGAAGTGAGCTCCACAAAAGGAAGTGCCAGTTCCACCACAGTGATTTTAATTAGCTGTGGATCACTCTGTAATGTTTGTAATTTCCTTTTTCTTATTTCTCAGTTGTTCTAATCATTTTTAATAGTTGTTTCTGGAGTCAGATTTTGGCCTGGAGTAGAAATGCCAGTGATTTCATCTCTAGTTCCCTCCCTGCCTGTGATTGCTAATCTGTAATTCTGTAACTTTTTCTCGTGTTTTGAATTGATGGGTTGTTCCAAATTGCTGTCATGAAAGTAGATTGAAAGAGGTGGAACCTGGAAAGAACTATGCATACTTAAAAAAAGAAACCAACAAAGCCATATGGTAAAAAAAGAACATACCCAAATTCCATTAAAAATTTCTGGACAAAGATGGAACAGCAGAAGAGCTCACATGGCTTCTAAAATAATCCAAGTGGACACGAGGCACGCCATGGATATATGTTAGGGGCCTAGAAAGCTTTGTCCATTTTGAGTGGAAGAGACTTGGAGAACCAGTTTACTAGGACAAATGTCCTTGGTCGTACCAATGAGGACCACGTTCAAAGGACCACTGCAGTAAAGAGAGAAACAAAGCTATGGTTGACACAAAATGAGTGGTAGTGTCGGCCATTTAAGACGAGGAATGCATCTTCTTCACTGCTTGCTGGCAAGGTGGTCTCACGAAAAGGAAAACTAGCACGTGTCGGAGTTCTTGGAAGAGTTTGTGCTCGTTTTATGATAGGAACATGAGGATAGTGCAAGAATGAAGAAAAGGTCTTTAGATTCAGAACATCGTTGCACGTAAAACCAAATACATTGGCGTGATTTGATCAAAAACAAATCTCAGATTTACACATAAAGCTACATATTATACAACCATCGTGTAGGTATGTACTTGCTGTGATCTAAGATAGGGATTGAAGAGCTGAGGAGGTGGTGACTAGACCTGAAAGCAGGCCAATAATGACTGCACTGTTGTATGTGCTGGGTTCACCTTGCATAGTGTTGTTGCGGAAATCATTATACGTTTCATTTTTGAAAGGACCGCCCACTAGAGCTCCGTAAGCAACATTAGGATTCGGATCAGGTGAATCAAGCCATTTCCAACCGTCGCAGCCGGTAGTTTCATCAGCTGGGATTGAAGCTCCCCTGTGGTGAACAAATTGAGGGTATTTGTCGCCGTACCCGACAAGGAAGCTCATTTTCATAGGATTATCTCCCAAGACATAATCAGCCTGCAAGAAATATGCGCCTAGTTTAATTTGGAAGGAATGTAGATTCTTGGACAGACAAGTTTTTTTATTCTTGAGATGTTGCATACTTGTGATGCAATACTGGATTAAACATGAAAGAGTACCTGAGACTTTGCAAATTTTCGAAGATCTGATGGTTTGAATGATTTTCCACTGCAAGATATGGTTGCAGTTCTTGATGTAAGCATGTAGTCACTGTAAAGAGTAGCTAAGAAAGCAGCAGCAACAGGATGTTGTAGACCATTCCATTCACTGACCGATATAAGACCACCTGTGTCGAAAGGCCATTAATATTGCGTAAAGGAGATTCTAAGAAGAGGCCTGGATATTTCAAGTAGTTCAAGAATGTGATCACTCAAGATGTGAACTAGATAGCTCAACTAAACTAAATTTTCTGCTTCACTAAAAATTAAACAATATTTTCATGGCACAAAGAAAAATCTTTTCACATGGCACTAAAGAAGAGGATTACCGTCTGTTCTGCTGTCCGTGGCAGTTGGTGATTTAGGTAAAAGCCCACACATAACAGCCTCAGCTGTTTGCCTGTACATTTTAAGGGCTGAGTTTGAAGAATCTTTTTCATTGAATAAGGTTAATCTGGACAACAGAACCTGCAACAAATTTACGTTAAGTTGTCAATACGTGCTACTGGTATTCATATGAAATTGTTTGCTCTGTTTTAGATTTGTGGATCGGAAATGGGAGAAATGTATAGGCTGCAAATTTCACAAATGTTGAACATACCTGGGTTCCTGCAAGCTTGTTATCCCAACTGAACCAGGTTGGACTTCCCCAATCAGCAAAATCTTTTCCATTTTGTCCACTCACATACTGAAGATATGATTTATCGCCTGTCGCGTGATACAGCCAGCTTGCAGCCCAGAGGAGCTCATCCCCATAACCCGTGGAATTGTAATAATTCTGGACTTCAGGGATGCTCTCAGTATAGGATCCTCTGTATTTATCAGAAAATGAGAACAATTGTTCAGCATGCTTAAGAAGGGTGCTTGAATATGCGGAGTCAGCCTTCTTAAAAACCAGAGAAGCAGCTGCCATAGCTGCTGCAGTCTCCGCCGCAACCTCAGTTCCCGGAGCAGATGTATTGACTTGAGTAAGAGGCCTCTTCTCTGTCATCTCCTCCGGCCTCTCCCAACATTTATGATCTGCTACAGGATCACCAACCTGTCATACAAGTATCCACAACAAATCATTCCAAGATCTCAACTTATATCCTATCCCAAAAGACTATCAAGTTCCATCACAAAACATCCGCATTATATATCACAGAAAATTCATGGAAA
Organism: Breynia disticha f. nivosa; assembly: GCA_948193385.1. Classification (NCBI taxonomy): domain Eukaryota; kingdom Viridiplantae; phylum Streptophyta; class Magnoliopsida; order Malpighiales; family Phyllanthaceae; genus Breynia; species Breynia disticha. The sequence continues at coordinate 4,527 of CANYCX010127189.1, forward strand.
AATTATTTACTACCACTACATCGAGACAGTCAAGACTCTGATAGATCTATGAATATGAAAGCACAACTAATTAATGCAATCACTGAGAGCAAGTCATTACCTGAACATAAAGGACGTTAGGCTCGGGGTGAGCATTGATAAGATAGTCAGTAATCCATTTAAGCGAGTCTTTAGTAGGTTCCAACAGATCAACAGCATCCATCTGATCTCCATACTCCAATATAGACCAAGACAGCACTGTAGCAGTAAATGCCATTGGAAATCCAAACTTCATATGATCTCCAGCATCATACATTCCTTTTGACAGATCCAGTTTCACTTGACTCCCATCTTTCAATGCTGAATCTCCTCTCCACGGTATCTTATTATCCTCCAACTTACCAGCTGTCATTCAGATTAGAAAAAGAAATATTCTTTAATCCAACATTTAATACAAACACAACAAATCAACAAAAAAAACTAATTCTTTAATGCTACATTCAACATAAACACAGCAAACAACCACAAAGCCACATTCTTTAACACTAAAATCAATACAAGCAACACAAAAACCTTACCTTTTTGAATGTCAAGAAATTGTAATGAGAGCTTAAGAGCATCAGAATACTTCTTTACAGCAGCGCCAGGAGGACCAGGCACAGGTTCAGGACCAGAAGAGTCAGATTTGTGAAACTTGTTTCGTAAAGCATAAACAATTGCTCCAACAATCAATGCAAGTATAACAACAACAAAAAACCACCCAATACAACCTCCTCTTTTTGATTTCTCTCCCATTTTCTTTATCACCAAGATCAAATCTTTAACTCTCTTGTCTTAAGATCTGATAATATAATAAAACAGTGAGGTTTTAGGACAGAGAAGTTAGTGTCTTAGTGAAGTGGCTGCAGTGTTTTTGTTTTTCAGACACAATATAAACTGATTTGGAGCATTGTGTCTTTTTTTTCTATTATGCAAATTAAATCTGTCTTATTTTGTAGCCGAATTTACGGATTTGGCCCTACGAGCTTGGCTTAGGTAAAGGCGAGACATGCGCGACATATGGGCACTGGACTGGTCAATTCACATGGAGAATATTGTGCATCGTTGGATTAGTGAGATTGAAGTTAGAATGACGCTTCAACTGTGGCACCGACAGAATGTCAAAGATTAAGACATGATAATCGTGATTAAGGTGTAATTTGGGTTAAGTTGGGTTTTAAGCAAGTTTGGAGCAAAGTGGTTGGTGGTTTTAGGTGGGAGGCTGGAGGTTTTATTATTGTCGCAGTTGCAGTGTCCTTGTCGATTATTAATCTTCAAATACGATCAATCGTTTTTGCTTGCAATTTGAAGAAAATTGTGAGACCAATGTCTTTCTTGTGGTCAATCACAAGAAAACCACACTAGTACCTCTACTTTTTCGTTGAACTTTACAGATTACGCAACATTAAAATTGTTTTTTTACAGAACAAATCACATGTTTGGATCTTTTAGTGCATTAAATAGTTACAGTTTCTTGACTCATTGAGACCACGGTTTAAGGAGACTCGTAGAAAAAGTTCCGAATCTTCATATTGATTCGAAATTGTCGAATGTAAAGAATATCAGAACAGAACCGGGTCGCAAGTGTTCAGACAGGTGATCAATATATTAAATTGAATGCGAATACATTTATTTGATCCATTTGAAGGAACAGAAAATGAAACAGTTGCATTACCAGAGTTTGCTAGATTTACAGTTTAGAGATCGTAAAATTCAAGGAGTTCTTCTTCCAAGGGATGGGTATCACCTGTTATTACAAGGCAATGCAAGGGTGCTCCAAAATCAACCGTCATTAGCTGCCTCATTGTCCCTGCAACTATCTTCTGATCCTCACTTCCAAGACGAGCTAACCCAACACATTTGGTGTCATCAGTGTAAGCTGCATCACACAACGAAATTGATACTAGAAATTATTTGGCGTCACCGATATTGACATTTGATTGAAAATAGCAGGACGTGATATTGACGTGACTAACACGAATTGTCACCCTATATAGAGAACAAATTTCAAGTCTCACCTGATTGGCCGCGCTTTTGCTCAACCTCCAATAACTGCTCAATTGCCGTGTTGATTGTCATGAATCTGGGAGGTTCATATTCCTTCTTCCCTCTGGAAAAAGAATTCAAATGCAAAGCAGAACCTCAGAGCCTAGCAGGCTAGTACCCAGAAAATGTCGAAGCAAAGTAAATATTGAACACAAACCTGGACAAGGATTCCCAAGAAGGTTCTTTCACTCGTATATCTACAATGTCGCAGACCATAAATTCAAAGTCGGTAAGGCAACAAATCAAAACCAGGGCTGATTGTATATTCAATAACAGCCATCCAAAACATCAGTAATTGGGTTTAACTTTATCTGCGGACTGAAGCAATGTGGAATGATTTACTGATACTACATATCCTAAGAATCACAGCTCTTTTGACAACATAAATTAGCTGGATAAAATGCAATTTGTTTCTGGCAATGCTAGAACCAAAATTCAATTAGCAGACACAAGAAATTCTCACCTAACAAGCAAAGAGTATGCAATCCAAGATCGCGATTTCTCTGAATCTTTTCATAAAAACTATCAGGTCTCCAAATGTCAGTGAAAAATGGAATCGAAACTGTCTCTCCATACCGGTATAATTGCAAACCACAAACTCCAATAGCATTCATCACAGATGCATTATGCACAACTTTAACATCAACCCCCAATTGCTTCGCGCGAACAACAAGATCAGTATGTGTAGTAGCTCTGAACATTCCAAACAAGCACTTAACATCACAAAATCTACCAACAGGGCAATCCTACTAAATCCACAAATTTAATTCGATAAAAAGAAACTAATAAACAAATAAAGCAACACACAGTAAAAATAAAAGTACCCAAAAGGATCTCCAACAACGAGGAATGCCACATCAGAAACTTGAGCTTCTGATAAAAACTTATCAGCTTTCTCTTCAACCATCTCTCTATCTGCAACTGTAATAGGTTTCCCATACATATTTTCCTGCAAAGTCAAACACATGTGCCCAAAATCAGGCTATACAAATCAATCAAAATGAACAAAGAAAGTTGAGATTTTTTTCAGGTTGCAGCATAAAAAAAACAAAGAGAGAAAGAGAAGAAAGATACCAAAGTGGAGAGTCCATGATTGGAAATTCCAAAAGAGAGAAGGGAAGTATAAGCTTCAATATAAACCTTGTCACATTTCTTAACTGCTTCTAAACCTTTCAAAGTTATATCCTTTTCATCACCAAGTCCCAATCCTATTATGTACAACATATCCTTTGCTTTTTCAGTTTTTCTTCAAGCCAAAACCTTGTCAGAGTTATGTGTTTGTGTCGTGTCTGAACTCAAACTACTTCCTTAAACCCTAAAACGCGCGCCTTTACAAACTGTAAGGCCCATGGTTGTTTGGTCGGTTAAAACCAAATACTGGTTGAACCGAAGAGAGTTAAATTTTTTATGAATAAATAAACCAATGGGTCAAATCCACTGCGGTCCTTGATGTTAGATCAGATCTTCATTTTGGTTACTTCATTTCAAATAATCATTATACGGGTCCTTTCAGTTTCATTTTTCATTTCTACAGAGTGCAACAAACTATAAGAAAATTTTCTAGATTTAAGTTCTCCTTATTTGGCCAAAGCGCAGATTATGCACCAAAAGAGTTGATATCATAGTTATTGCTAGTAATATCAGTTCCAAAATCCGCCCAGCAAATTTGCTCCATTTTCGTATTTGTTCGAATTCCTAGTTATGAAAACAGATTCATATGAATTCATTCGTCTTGACCTGCATTAACCATCATCACCATTAGTTGCATAAAGGATTCATCAAAAAGCACAAAACAAGCTTTGAGGGAACTAATTGAAGTAACAACAGTTTGGTTTCAAAACATAAAAAGGATAAAGCAATACTTGAAGAGTCTTATGGATTAATGTTCAACAGAAAATCAACTCTGTTACAATCTGTTATAGATAAGTGAGAATCCCACGTCGGATAGGTGTGGATGTGGAAAGGATTTATAAATGGTATAGACTCATAACTCAATACCTTAAGGTTTTGGGTAAAGATGTAATGTCAGACTCACTTATGTCTTTCTTATCTAGTGTTCTCTCCCACTAAACCCACACTCGCTTGTGACATATCTCCCCAATACTCTCCAGTTCCAACGCAATCGAATGCGGCGAGCGCAAAAATTGATGGAAGCCAACTATTTAGAAACATATGAATTGCTGGTGCATTGAGAAGCAATCACCAGCGAGTAACATAGCTACCACAAAAGCCCTTTCCAATTTGCCAAGTTCAATCAATGCCTTAAACTAGCTACCTTATAATTAATTACAAATAACAGTAGATGTTAGAACACAAGAAGCAAATAAACGAGACATGTAAACCAATAAGTTATTCTATACTTTTATGGTAAGAAGAAAAAACAATGCAGAAATATAGTAGTCTCGATTCAATGTACATCCTAACTTATTCGATTCAAAATTATTTCTCAATTGTTCAAAGTAGAACATTGATATGAATCTGAAACACTTATAAATTTATCCCACATGATAATTATCAATGTGAGATTTACAGTTGTTTCGTAAAATAACAATATAATACACTGATGCCATGGAATGTTGGGATGTAGATGTTGTGGGAAAAGAAGGTGAGATAATTGAAAGAAGAAATGGGGAGAGAGAGCGACATGGCAGCAAACAGGTATGATTAGAGGCACGTGAAAGAATGAGAAAGCTGTTAAATTCCTGTATGATTGGCAAATGGAAGCATGTCGTATGAAACCCAGAATCCAAGGCTTTTGGGAGCTTCCACTCTTACATGCTATGCTTCACCTTTTTATCCTCTTCTTTCGTCTCTGTTTCATTCATGGCTAAGGTTCCCTTACGGCTTTTGCTTTGCTTCATAATTAATGCTCTTTGGTTGAGTTGGTCGGACCCTTTTGGTTTGCTTGTACTTCACACTAAGCTTCTTCAACATACATCGGTGTCCGCAGCTCCGTAGCGGTTGTTCCGAAGCTCAATTGTATGATTTATTAAGATTATCAATTGATAAAAAAAAAAAAACAACTTTAAACTCATACGATCAATTATAGAATACAAATAATTATAGTTAGGAGTTAATACAAAACTGGCTAGTGGTCCAACACATTTCAATTGCAGACAAAAAATATTCAAACCTATAATAATGATATGGAAAATATTCATTTCTATATCAAACAACGAGATTATATTGGTAGTTATACAATACTACATTAAGAAATTCATAAAGATTCAGGTCCCATTATATACCATGCACTGTAATATTAACGACGAGGGCCAACCCGCACGAATGTAAGGGACGCGGGTTACCGACTCTCTTGTCGTGTCTGTAACTTTTCTTATGAATTCATGCTTTGTTGTTGATTTTTCTGTTGTATCGTTTTTTTGTCGTAATTGTAAGAGGCGATGGCAAATTTGTTATATTGTCTTGCTTATTTTTTATTTTTGGACATGTAACTGAGGGGCTATATTTTGATTCTTTGCATTAGAAAATTTTTATAGCAAAGTATAGACATTTGCAGAGTATTGTGGTTATCCATAACAACGATTCTGATACTTTCCTCTTATTAAACCCTCACTCATTCTCTTTTCTCTTTTTATCTATTCCACCTACCAAGAGCGTTACCCATGTTTGTCAGTTCAACGATAAAGAAGGTGAATCAGTATATTAAAAATACAGAGTTCGATTCGTTACTGTCTGACGACGCTAGAGAAGACATAAAAGATACTTGCACTTTATCCATTCTTCCTTTTTATTTTACTAAACGCCCGCACTTCCACAAGCAAACACGTGCTCATACCGTGGAGGGTGTAATTGTAAATTCCTACAGGCCTGACAGGTCAAACTTACATTAGACGAAATTGTCTACACCAAAATTCTTTGCACTTGCGTGAACCCTAACGATTCTGGATCAATTTGGGCCGTCAGATTTATTTGATGCAACGTTTGATCACGGCGCGTGTGATACGCAAAAGTGTTAGTATCCGTTTGGCGTGGAGATTAAGTGATAATTTAGTTTTTCATTGCGTTTTGGCGCTGTCTATATTTTAGTACAGCAGAACTCACTACTGTTTTCCGCACCCAAACAAAGCCTTAATTTCCAGATTACAGAATTTAAAAAGCAAAAAGATTAGCAGGAAAATCCCAAGTGTTTAAAAAAAACGACACAAAAGACTATTGCTCTTATCACTCTCTCTTTTCCTCTCTCTCAACCCCGACGAAGTAACGGTTCGCCGTTGAATTTCTCCGGCGCCGTTTTAAATCACTATTCTCCACGTCATTTCTATCGTTATCTCTCATTTTATTTTCTACAACCCTCTTCACATCGATTTTAGGACAACAATAACAAGATTAATAAGAAGGTACTTTTTTCTTATAAAACCCCGTAATTCTTTTTTTCTTACTTGCATTGTGTTAATGAGATTCGTGTTCAGATTACAGGTACGAAAATGATCGGATCATTTCTCACAAGAGGACTTGTGTAAGTTCCTATTTCATATTCACATTCAGTTTTAATGTATTGAGTTCTTTTGATTTTGTGAATTGAAGTTTTTTTGATGTTTTTTTTCGGTGTTTATAGGATGATATTCGGATATGCTTATCCGGCTTATGAATGCTATAAAACTGTTGAAATGAACAAACCCGAAATCGAGCAGCTACGCTTTTGGTGCCAGTATTGGTATGTAATTGTATAGCTGCGAAAATTGAGTGTAATGTTAGAGTTTGTGTTTTAATTTGTTCGTGGTTGTAGGATTTTGGTGGCTGTTTTGACTGTTTGTGAGAGAGTTGGAGATGCTTTCATTTCATGGTACGGAAAGTTTCCGATTAAAATTGTGTAATGCATTCTTCTTGCTATTCGCGCTCATCCTCTTGTTTGATTTCCTGTCCTGATTTTTGTGTAGGGTTCCGATGTACAGCGAAGCGAAATTAGCATTTTTTATATACTTGTGGTATCCTAAGACGAAGGTATGGAGTTATTGCACGGTAAATGCCAATGATTTTGTTTGTGATGTTTAATTTTTTGTATTGATGTTTTTTTTTCAGGGAACTACATATGTGTATGATTCCTTCTTTAGACCCTATGTAGCAAAGCATGAGAATGAAATTGACCGGAATTTGTTAGAGCTGAGGACTCGTGCTGGAGATCTAATGGTTCTGTACTGGCAGAGGGCAGCAAGTTATGGTCAGACCAGAGTTTTTGAAATATTGCAGTACGTTGCTTCTCAGTCAACGCCAAAACCCCGTCCAGCACAGGTAATATGACTTGGAAATTAACTCAATAGTATGTTTCTAGCATGCCTTATGTGTTATATGTTGTAGGTGAACTGCCCATTAGTAAAGTTCATCTGCCGTGATGTCGTATTGTCGTGTCGATTTTTTCTGCACTGTGGTTGTCTCGTGTCGATTTTTTCTGCAATGTGATTGTCTTGGTTGAACAATTTTTCTTATAAACTCTGGCTTGAAGTTTTAATAGATCTCAATTATCCATTCTTGAATTTGTGGCATTTGTGGATATATGTACGATTTTTCATCAAGGAAGATCGTTTTTATGGTTTCAGTGTGATCATGTGAAGATATTATGAATTATATATGGTGCTGACGTTTCTTATTTCAAATGCCTTTACAATTTATATCACAGCCACAACCAGGTGCTCGGACCCGCCAAACTCCAACTGCTCCAAACCGTCAACCTTCTACTCCTCGACGTCAGTCTTCTACTCCACTGCAAACTGAAGGACCTCCATCTCCCACGTCAAGTACAACTTCAAGCCAGCACCAAGCAGAAGTAGCAGAAGAAACAGGTCCTTCACCAGCACCTGAAGTAGCTCCTCCAGCAGCAGCCACTAACAGCCAAAAAGCTAACGTTACATCTGAAACTTCCGAAAACCAAGCAACACCAACGGTGGCAGAAACAGTGCAAATTGAAGCAGCACGTTCATCTTCAGCTACTATTGAAAATGCTAGTCCTTCACTGAAAGAGACTGTAATAGAAGAAACCCTTAGGGTGACGCGTGGCAGATTGAGGAAAGCTCGTTCTGTGCCAACCCGTTAAAGAACGATCCAGGAAGTTTCCCAAGTTTAGCTCAAAGAAGTAGATGTTAATCAACAGGGAATGGTTCTGGATATTGTTGACATTGATGTAAAGTTGCCGTGTGTTTTTAGTTCATTCATTTGTTGCTTTAATTTGTTGACATTAGTTTAGTTGGGTGGATTGTTAGCGGTGTTGAATGAACGAGAATTGAGCAGACGGAGATGGAAATTATTGTTGGAAGGATCAATCGGGATTGTTGAGAAGTAACTTTTGAGTTCAACTATCACTGTCACTAAGCATCACTTTATGGCGTCTGCGTAGTACGAACTTGGTTAGAATGGGACACAAAAACTGTCTGCTTCCTCACCAGTATGAGATTATAGAAATAGATAGCAATCTATCTATATATTAATATAAAGTGGAATACACTGCAATTAATACATGCTGATGTGTAATTTTATAGAATTTTTGAGATAAAAATTAAAAAGTAAATACGTTTAAGGCATCAAATATAGATTTATATTTAAGGTATTAAATATATTGTAACTAGCATTTCTAATTGATCTTTACCTTAATTATTTTATTTACTTTTACATTACATAAAATTGTACCTTATTTAGTAAGAATTTTGAATTCTTCTTAATTAAATATTTTTATTAAAAAATATTTTTTATTAAACTTTCTATAGATAAAAATTGTTAACAAAGTATTTGAGGAATATTTTTTATTAAATCTTAATTGGTAAAAATCTTTCATTTCCGCTATAAATTAATTAATTTAATTAAAATATTTGTATAGTTTTATATTTTAAAATTTTTTATTAAAATTATCTTTTTTCTATAAAATAACTTGCAAAAGAATATATTATAATTTAAATTAATAAAATTAATACAATTATAATATAAAAAATACTGCAGCATTGCTTAGGCATTATGACTAATGCATACCTAAAGTAAAATAAAATAAGCTACATACTTCATATCAACTAGAGGAAGCATTTCTTAGTTTGACGATTTACTAAAAAATATTGATTTCTACAGTCCTAAAGAAGAAGCGTTTGAAATTCTCTGATGGGTGTCTTAATCGCACGAGTTAGGTCAAAATTATATCATTCTTTTTCCTATTGAATATTGTTATTTATGATAAACATCACAAATCTTGAATTCATGTCATTCGTATCGTATTATAATCATGTACACACAAATCGTGTAATTCAATAAAAAATTGACAAACCTTAGCTTGAGTTCAGGAATAGTTTTTACTGGAGCAATAATATAGCTTAGAGATTGTTTTGATATCCTCAAATAATGGTTACTTTCCACCTTTTAAAATCATAGATTGAGACTTATTATTAGTTTATTACTATCCTCTTATCTCTAATAATAACCAGGCAACTATGCTACGGGGTTATATAGCTTGCTAAGAGTGCCTATTTTTGTATCCTTCGAATCAATCTAAAGCTACCAACTAATCAAAAATTTACTTACATTATCAACATCACTCAACGTTGCCAGAGGCTTGCTTCGTTGCTGATGTATCACAAAGGATGCGCCATCTAAAATTTCCAGGAGGATTTTCCTGTGCGCTGGTTCCAAACCACAAGTTGATAATGATTCCATGAGACGGGAGATGTTTCAAAGACCAGAAATTAGCTGTCGCCATGGCTTGTTGAAAGACAATTAAACTCCCCACAGCTCTGTGAGGCTGACTTCGGGGTCTGATTGGAACCAATAGTCATCAGCAATCTGTGATCCGATGGACATGTCACAAGAAATGGTAAAAAATCAGAAAATATTCATGCGCAATGCAAAAAATGCCACTGGACATATCAAAATAAAAAGACCAACTTGAAACTTTCATCAGTACTTACATTACAGTCTGCAGGAGTAATCTTTTTGATTTCAGATTCTTCTGGAAACAGTGAGCTGAACCTGTTTTGGGAATCATTTTGGTCTCGCGAGTGAGATGGACCTTCATTTTCTGGTTTTCCACTCAATGCAGAAGAGTCCATCACGTCCTCCGCTGAATCTGTGGTTTGTTTGTATTTGCTGCAAGCATAAGTAAGACCACTTTATAAACGAGACAAAAAGATTATGTGTGTTATAAATTAATTCATGCACAGGCACATATGTTTGTTGCATCCAAATAAATCAATCACATTGTGAATCCAAACTTTTCCATCAAAAGAGTGCACAAAAAAAGCATAACGAGTGAAAGGATAAAACCAGTATGCCAACATGAGTTGTAGAGAGATCAATCTGAGCACAAACCTCAAAAGATACAAGTCAATTGGTCCAGTGCAGCTTCTAACAATCATTTTATACTGAGGAGAACCAAAAGCCTGTGCAAGGTAACAAAACCAAAATCAGGTTGGTTTGATGTTTAAAAATCGTTTATGTGTCCCTCCACCTATAATTCATACCTCATCAGGATCAGGAACTTCAAGACAACTAGCTTCAGGAGCTTTTAATACGATAAGTGTTTTATTCTGTTGCAATGATAATACAAGACAATGCGAGTAAGTTGCAGTCACAATAATTAAAATAGATCGTTTTAAACCTAAAATAAATAGACCTGGTATTGTGGGAGGTTCTGAATGTCTTCTTGGGTCATAAATAGATACCTAAAAATGCAAAAAAGCAAATAATAAATAAAAGATCATATTATATTTAATTGCCGGAAAATAGTGATATGAAAACATACTTTTGGTTATTCTCATTTTCCTCAAGTCTCCTCAAGAGCTCTTTTCTCTCCCTGAAGAAAGAACATAACTGCAGGTCAACACAAAAGAAAGGTGAAACTAAAAATCACTCATATTGCAGCTTAACCAACCTTATAAACTCATCAAGTATGCTTTCTTCTCTGTGCAACCTTGTAACTTCATCCTGCCATGAAGCATGCATAAGTATGAAAATGTCTAAATTTTAAAAGTTCTGTGGCTCTAACTTATACATCTTTTGTTTGATTAGTTTGAAATCTAAAACCAGCTTAATTATCACTTATTATGTATGCGCAATTTCACAAATGAAATGCTCCATGTCTGGCCTATCCTTTCCAAGTTTCTTATTATCAATGTAAAACATCTTAAAACTAACTCATCAGCAAAAGAACAGATTTCCTGATAATAAACGTTCCATTCTGGAATTCAGGCTCTATGTCAGTTTGAAAACTAACCCTAAGGGCCTAATCGCAATATTGTAGTATGTAGTTATTAGTGCAATCGAAAATTTCATGTCAAAACAGAAGCAATATACAATTTTCCAGATCATGTATAATTTAATGGTACATGCATGTAGAATTAAAAAAAAAATTGAACATGGACAGTCAAACAAATATTGTCGATGCACATTAACACACAATTAGGAGTTTGAATTCATGAATGTCGTTTGAAAGGGATCCTGCCAAATAATTAAAGATGCCGATCACTTGACAATGCCACAAACCAGAATCATCAATGAAATACAACGAAATCAAATAACCAATAAGATAGGAAGTTTCCGCAAGAAAATACCTTTAGTCTTCTGACCTGATCATTCAAATCCATAGGTCCACAACCATCATTGCCCCTGTTCATAAAGCTCATTGGTCAACCATTTATTATATCTACATGTAAGGCAACAACCAAAATAGGGAAAAGAGAAACAGAGTAAACAGCATAGCACGAGTCATTACTTCCAATGAATATGATTTTTTGATGTTTTCTCGATCAATCTTATACCCTCTAAGACATTTGTGATATCATATATCCTTCTCTTTTGCACCTGTTGATTAAAAAAACGATATAACATTCAAGAATGACTGTCCATACGCTTCAAACATATTAGGCTGAAAAGAAACACCGAACAAATTTAAAATGTAGCTTCAGCTAATTTAGTTGACAACATATGTGACACGATATGTGTAC
>CANYCX010127207.1:0-13250 GCA_948193385.1 Breynia disticha f. nivosa
AATTAAATTGTTTGATATTTTAAGCTATAATTTAAATTTTAAGAAATGTTGAATCTATTACTTGTAAGACTTCAATAAAAAGAACTTAAATAGTTTGAGGGTCATAGTAAAATAAAAATAACTTTTAAAAGTTTAATGATATAAATAATAAACCTGAAGGACCATAGCGCAACAAGTATAACTTTGAGTAGTTTTATGTTACAAATAGTAAAGTTAAAGGGTCATCTATGCAATTGACTCTAAAGTTGAAGACGTGCAATACAACAATTATAAGTTTCAGCACTTTTTTGCTACATTTAATAAAATTGAGGGTTATGAATGCAATCAACTCTGGGGTTATGCGAGTTTGGTGTAGAGAATGGAAGGGTAAAATGGGAACTAAATATTAGTTTGAAATAATGACCTTCTTTCCTTTTTAAACAAAAAGCAGTCGCAAGGTAAGTACCGTCGACCTCTCCCTTGTATTGTCTTCGTTTTCCCTCTGCTTTGCTACGGGGCGTCCATGACCTCTTCTACAATTACTTCCATTTCCTCCCGGTTAGTCTTTTTATTTTTTTTCTCATTAATTTTTCAACCTCTGTCGCTCCTTTTTCTGTGTTTTGGTGTGCTTTAGAATCATTTGTTTTAAGTCGCACAAAAGAAATTACATGTATGCTACGAAACATTTCATCAAACACGTGGTGTGCAGCTCATTTGAATTCCCTCAATTACTAACATATTTTCTTTCATCGTTACTTTATTACTTGCCCCTTTGAGGACGATTCGGTTGTTTTTGTCCATTCTCTCGCAAACAAGTTTTGAGATTGAGTAGTGTGTTTCTTTCAGATGAGTAGATTTTTTGGATTATAACTACTTCACTTCCCATTTGTGTTTTGTATGATGTAAACGAATAGTCAGATGAACATCCTGAAAAATGGATTCTCTCTGTTTATCTTTGTTATTTGTTTTGGTATGTGCAGTGCAGGTTGTACATCAATTGAGTCCCCACAAATTTCAGACCAAAATGTTGAACTTAACCTTTTTATTTTCATTCAAATGGGAAGCATTTGGTTTTGTCGATAAATTCATTCTTATGTTCATCCATTCTGAATTTTTATGCAACCTTATTTTCATGATAAAATCAGCTTCATCAACTTTATTATTTGTGTGTCAGTAGGTTATGGACGGCAAATGGTGGTCGCCGTCCCTGCCGGGAAGTTTCGACCAGACCAATTGTTTTAACTCCTTGTGGTAGCCAGAGAATTTATTCACATTACAATGTGGTACCATCTTTGGTGTGCAAGGCAAATTCTGGTGGTCATAGGAGAAACCCTGATTTTTCTAGGCAAAACAAACAGAATTTCTCACGTAACAGGAATAGACAAAGTGAAGATAGAGACACCTTTGAGAACCTCGATGACTCTGATATTCTATCATCGAAAAATGGCCCTTTCTTATCTCTTTCTGCTCCCTCAAAGTTCAACGCTACTGCTACGCCTGGGCCTAGAGAAAAGGAGATTGTTGAGCTTTTCAGAAAGGTACAAGCTCAACTGCGTGAAAGAGCTGCCGTCAAAGAAGACAGGAAGGTTGAAACGTCTCAAGGAAAAAGTAGGGAGAATGAAACTGTGGATTCTCTCCTCAAGCTACTAAGGAAACATTCAATTGAGCAAGGTAAGAAAAAAATAAGCAATATCAATGAAGAAGATTTGCCTGTGGAACAGCCTGAGTATAATACACGCAACACAAATAAAAGCACAACTTCTTTTAATATAAACAGAAAGGGAAGGGACACTCCTCACGAACCCAAAGAAGCTTTTGTCAGCAGACCACAATCAAATTTCCGACGCCGTTCTCCCGTTCCTCGAGTAAAATTTCAGCCCATTTATCCAAACGAGGACACTGTCAGTAGCACTGATGTAAATGCAAGGGAAGAAGAGGAGGCGTTTGAAGTGCTGCCTGACATTGATGAGCAACCTGAGCAAGAGTTGGAGCTCGAGCCAGATGAAGAGCCTCCGATGGTGCTAGAGTCATCACTCCCCGATGGCGAAATCTTTGACGAATTTTTAGAAGCTGATGACTCAGATGTTGAAAACATTGAGGATGACAGCAACAAACAAGAGGACAATGCCAAGGAGGATTTGAGTTCATGGAAGTTGACAGAGCTTAGGGCACTTGCCAAGTCTCGCGGGATTAAAGGGTACTCGAAGATGAAAAAGCTTGATTTGGTTGAGTTGCTCAATAGTGGCTCAATTTGATTAATGATGCAAAAAGGAAAGGCAAAAGATAACAGCTGAATGGAAAAGGCTAGGAGATAGTTTGAGAGTTTTGAATGCGCCCTTTTTGTGACCATAATGTTTTGTTTTGTGGTTTAATTGATGCTACTTTGTAGTAATTCAGATTTGCTAGAACTTGAAAAGGATTAGTTGGAAGAATTCAGCAGTACTTTAAATCATCGTGGATTTTGGTTTTGTTTGTGTTCAACAATTACAGTAGATTGTTGTATAAATGGTATTAGGGGAAATCGAAATTGAAACATCTACATTCTTTCAATATCCATTGATTTATGTATTGTCGTGTTTAAGTTGCATCGTTTTAACATCAACTCCGCCCCGTACGAGACCAGCAGGGCAGTTGGATTGCGGGTTTTGCGTTCGACATAAGTTGGGTTCAGACGTCATGTTGAGAAAGCAGAATTTCTTTTGAACAACAATCATCTCATTGCAAATTTCTGAGGTTACAATTGTTACAGGCATCGATAAAACAAAAAGACGCCTAAACACAAAAAAAAAATGAAACAATGACACCAACAACTACAAGAACAAGGGCTATGCCTGCAAATATTCAAGTAAAGCAATAGTATTATTACTTACAAGATGTGAACAAATCTTAAAGGCCACAGTAGTTTTGTCTCACTTCAGCAACTAAAAATAATCAGGAAAAATATATAGTAGAAGAGAAACAATTATGTTTGTTCAACTATGCCCTCAGATCCCCGTGCCCGCACAAGTCTCCATTATCTACCAATATTCACATGCCTTCATAAATGATGCTTTCTAGTGCCTGCAACGTTTTTTAATAACAGCAGCTACATTCATTGGCATTAAGCTACTTTCTCAATTCATTCATTTTCGAAAGGAAGGTTTGTACGGGTATTACGGTTGCTCCTTTAAACCCTTCCTGTACTGACAGCAAGCTGTTCCTGTGGCATCATATATTTTGATCATTTCAAGTTTCCACAATGATGATTCAAACACGCACAAGGCTTCGACAATCATAAATTCACAGAATCACTATTTGAGCTTTAACACCACCAATCAATTCATATATTGAAATCAAAAACTTGTACTCACCCTCATATTAACCGCCTGCCATCGATGCATCCAATATCCACATTGTTTCCTTTTCCTCTTTCTTGAACCTCAATTTCCTTCCCCTGCCGTTGTTGCCCTTTTTATAGCATATTCCAGCAACTGCAACCTCAACTTCTTATATCACCTGCAATAATGCAAACAAGTATGAATTAGATGTAGCAGAGAGGGTTCACCAGCATGCAATAGTACTCTGAATTTGAATATTCGTTTTTTTTTTTACTTTCATTTCAGATATTCGCAATCTCCAAAAGAGAAATATTGACAATGCAATGATTAAAAACTGTTCAATGTTGATGTTTGTCAGAAAGAGAACATAATTGAATCAACCAACCGTAATAGTAATACGATATTCTCTTACCAGTAATCTCCACATGAACATTTTCCATCTTTAAAATGGTGAAATCTGCTATTGTCTCGGACAATAATTTCTCTGTTTCTGATCTGTGAAATGCATTTAAAAGCAACATGACAGTCACCACATACACGCAAGTTCTTCATTATTCTTATTGGTGTGCCTGGTAAAGTGTTCATTAGTGCGAAAGTAACAGCCAACTTCTCACTGTGATGGGCCAAATTGTATTCTTTCTCCTCATTGTCCATGTCATGCAAAACAGAGGCTGTGTCAGGCACATAGCCATTCAGCTTCATCTCTCGCATTAACTCTTCCAAATACAAATCAATCTCCGCTAATTTAGGATGGGATTTGCGAGCCATGCAAAATTGGTGTACCTGATTCTTTATTTCCAGCCAGCTCACACCTGGTTCTTTCTTCACCTTCATGTCTCTCATGGCTATCCATGCTGCGGAAACACCATGCCAGCTTTTGGTAGAAGCATGAACATGTGAGAGCAGCACATAAGAAGCTGAGTCATGAGGGTCCAGCTTCAGAACTTCTTCAGCAATTCTCTTCGCCATGTCAGTGTTCTTGTGGATCTTACATGCAGATAATAACGTTTTCCATATTATAGTGTCTGCTTTCACAGGCATTGATCTTATTAAAGCCTCTGCTTCATCCAAACACCCAGCTCTACCAAGAAGGTCGACTACACAAGTATAGTGCTCCACTCCAGGTTTTGTTCCACTCTTTTTCATCAATTCAAAAATCTCCATCCCTTTTTCCTTCATTCCGCTATGACTGCAGGCATAAAGCAAGCTCAAAAAAGTAACATCATTTGCACCAAAATCTTCCCACTCATTGCTCTCAAACAAATTGATGGCCTCCTCACAGCGCCCATGGAAGGCGTATGCAGAAATCATTGAGCTCCACAATATAGCATCTACATGTTCACTTTCGCAGAAAGATTTTACAGAATCTTCCAAATACCCACATTTTGAATACATGCTGACTAATGAGCAGATCACTGCCGTAACAGCACTACAGCCAGCTTTAATAGTTTCAGCATGTACCTGTTGACCCTGACCAATGCTAGCTAGATCAGAACAAGAGCTTAATATGCTCACTAGCGTAATTTTATTAGGTCTAAAACCTGCTTTTCTCATGACATTGTACAAACTCAAAGCTTCCTCTGCTTGACCGTTTTGAGATTTCCCTGCTATAAGCGTATTCCAAGCAATAAGAGTATAAGTCGGCATAGATTTGATAACCTCTTCTCCTTCTTCCAAAATTCCACTTTTCATGTACATGTGAGCCAGTGAGGAGCCAACAACGATGTACAAATTAAACCCAGATTTCATTATGTAAGCATGAACCTGCTTCCCAGCACGTAGATTTCTCAAGCCTGCACATCCCTTTAGAACACTACCTAAAGTATACTCATCAGGGTGAAAACCCAACTCATACATTTCCGTAAATAAATTCAAGCCCACCTCATTAAACTCAAATTGTGTCATGCCCGCAACCATTGCGTTCCATGTTGCAATATTCCTCTCCGGCATCTCAGAAAACACCCTTTTTGCATTCTCTGTATCACCAACTCGTAGGTACCCATTAATTATTATGTTGCAAGACATGACGTTCCTCCTCGGCATAACACCAAACAATTTAGAAGCCGCTTGTAAGTCTCCAATTTTGGAATACATATTCAAAAGATGATTTACCACAAACCTTTTCTCAGAATTCCCAGATGCGATTATGAATGCATGGACCTGTTTTCCCCAAAAATAAGATTTCTGGTCTATACAAGATTGCAGGAGGAGAATGAAGAATGACTGATTATTCCATGTCCTGGAATTGTATCCCCAAATTGCTTCTTTAATGTTTTTTGTAATGCTGGCAACCTAAAAGAACAAAACTTGCATCAGTTATGTGCAAAACTAATATATATGTTACATGGAACCCAACAAAAATGAAACTTACGATCATTTTAGAATCAAAACAATCATGAAATAAGATAAATTGTAACTAAAAAGGTCATTGCCATCTCATTGTTCTCCCACTAAGACAGACGTAAAATCACAAATGATGAAGTCCTTAACTCCCTGCTCATTCACACAACAGATGCTGTATAAAGATGGAGCCTCAAACCAACAAGAAAACTGGAAATGAAACTCTTTAAACAATCAAAAGAAAACCAGAAGTCTAGCTTAAGTGCGGGAAAAGGAGACTGGCGGCTGCGTGGGAGGGTAGCTGCTGTTAGCGTGGACAAGAATAAGTTAGCATGGTTTGGGTCTGTGATAGAGAGAGTAAGAAGAGACTGAGGTGGGTGGGAGGGATTTTGTTTGAGTTGGGTTGAATTGGATTTGGTTCGGTTGGGGTTTGGTTTTGGAGGGAGAAAGTGATTATATAAACGGAAATTATGTCAACTATCCACTTCTTTTTTTTGTCTGAACCCTCGATCTCTCCAACACATTAGTCGAGACTAATCTGGGTTCGGAGCGAGAGACAGCTCTTCCCTCACGGGGATGACTCTCCTCGAACTCGAACCTAGGTTCAAGTTTTCATAGGAGAGTTGGATTGTCAGTCCAACCAACACCTCGTGGGTAAATAATAATCTATATTTTTTTTGTATAAATATCTTTTTGTAGTTTAAAAAGTGTGTAAATACTTGATTCTTTAAAAATGTCAAATTCGTTCCAACTGCTAAGTTTTAAAAAATGTGTCTGATTTTTCGCTTTAATTAATATCTTTCATTTCTAATACAATTCTAACCAAACTTAATAATTTTTTATTCTCACCATGTATGAACAATAATGAACATTATAAACATATGTTCTTTTTATAGATCGTATCGTTTGAATCTCCTGATTTTTAGCAAGTAGTTAGTTTCCTATTTAGACTGTATATGATCATTAGTCATGAACATATATGAACAATATGAACACTATAAATATCTAGTCGTTTTAAGACGTGCATCATTTTTTTCTTTAATTAAATTCTTTTCTTTTCGATACAACTCTAAACAAGCTAATTCATTTTTTACTCTCTATATATATATGAACAATAATAAACAATAATGAACAATATAAACATCTGTTTTTTAGATCGTGCCATTTGAATCTCCTAGTTTTAGCAAACTAAATCATTTTTTACTCTTTCTACATATGAACAATCATAAACAATAATGAACAATGTAAGCATCTGTTTTTTTAAATTGTGCCGTTTGAATCTCCTGGTATTTAGCAAGTGGTCAGTTTCCCATTTAGACTGTATATCCTTTTTTAAACAAATAGATATGATCATTAGTTATGAACATATACGAACGATAATGAACAAATATGCTAAAAAATGTACTTTTATTTTCCATCAAATCAGAATTCTCTTTTATTTTCCTTTTCCAAAATGAACAAATATGTTCAAAAATGTTCTTTTAATCCAGACATTGTTGTCTATATTTGAAAGTAATTTGAAATGATCAGATAAGAACAAAAATGAACTTTGTTTATAATGATTACAACTTATTGCGTTGCATTTCTTTAAATGAAGCAACAAGTTGCGATCATATTAAAAAAAACAAAAATATGTTCAAATATTTAGTATAATATGAAACAAAAACTTGGAATTTTGAACAATAACGAATATGATCATGTTTCTAAATATTATCTGAAATCTAAGTACCTATGAAATTCTTCTTTCTTGATAATTGTGTTCTGAAGCTATTTTTTTTGTTTGTATATTCTGTAAATATTGATTTCTGTAATGTTATGGCTAGGGGTATGTATGGGTCGGTCGGTTCGATTTTGGCTTAAGAATCGAACCCCACTTAAAGTTTATGTTATTTTGGCTTGAGTCTTTTGGTATTTCGAGCCTTTTCGATTCGGGTTTTATAGTTTTCAAGTTACTTCGAATCGATTTGGGTCGATTCTTTGGGTCTTTTGGTTCGAAAAAATAGGATAGATTTAATCAAGTTTTGGATTTTTTAAAATATTTTTATTTTTGTAAAATAAAATCCAGTATCACTTGTATTAATATATTTCCTTTACATAAAATAATATTGCTTAGAATATCTGTTGGAATAGATTTTTTACATTTAATACTAAAATTTCAAAACATGATACGTCACAATTGAAAATACTTTAATAATTTTAATATGAGTAAAAATGTCAAAGTATCTCCCAATTCACCAATTCTTTAATAACCATGAATTTTACTATAGTATCTCCTAGTTTAACACTTTTTTAATAATACTTAGTGCGAGCTGAACTTTAATAAAAATATTACATTAGTTAAATACTAGTAAAAATTTATTTGAAATATTATACATAATAATTAAATAATTTTGAATTAATATATGTACTAATGTTAATAATTTCTTAATATATATAGATCGATAGATATGTATACATAACTATGCATACATTTACATGCATACATACATACATACATACATACATACATACATACATACATACATACATACTATACTGGATTAATTTTTATCTCTCTCAACATATTTCTCTCTTTGGTCGAATTCACACTAACTAATGCTTTCTCTCTTCTTTTTTTGTGTTATGTCATCCACTATACAAGAATAAAGATCAAGCATTTGATTCTTAACACACTTTTTTTACCCAATACTGAAATTCTTTGAGCTAACAATATTACCTTCAAGGTCAAATTGTGTGTGTGAAACTATAGAGGAGGGTTTCATATAAGAAACTTCTTGTGCCATTTTGTCCTGTATTAATGATTGTAAAAGTCTTATATATTAGGTTACTTGTCTTAAAGTTTAAAGTTCAAATCTTCAAGAGTAGCACACTAAACTAGTTAACTATTTCTTTATATAAGAATGTTTTGATCTTGATTTTTTTTGTATTTTACATGATAGTTTATGGTGTAAACTTTATTGTTTTTGTTGTGCTTTCCATCATTAGTTTCCATGTGATCCCATCACTAGGGTAGATGGAAATAAACCAAAGTGCATCACTAACAAGATGTAGCAATAGTGGATGGTGCACACCAGAGCTGGAGGCTTAACCGTAGATGTTTACTCTTCCAACACGAGCACCACATTATAGTTTTATTTAAGTTTTTATATTTTTGAAATAATATTAAATTATTTATTCTTGTTATATATTCTAATTATGTAATTTTTGAATTGCTTGCTAAAGTTTCTTTTCATTTAGGATAATTACTATGGTGACCAAGTGACTCTAACAAGGTTAGTTAGGTATTTGCACTTCCAGTGACATGATGGTTAAACCTATATAGATAAGCATGTTAGACATATGAGAAGGGGTTGAATTGTGTATTGGGTGTTTTTAGCTTCTTTAAAAAATTTGATTGAACATTTAATGGCAATAAAAGAAAGCAAAAAAGAACACAAAGAATTTATAATGGTTCAGCAGTAACTGGCCTACCTCAACTACCTTAGTACATACACTAAGGATTTTTAAGTACTCACTATATTAATCACTTTATAGCTAAGTGAGAGCTCATAACACATTCACTTTCTAGCTAAGTAAAAACTTTTGTAATCAGTTTCTAGCTAAATGAGAGCTCTTACAATACTCATAATGTATGTATAATATTTTACAGACAACCCTAGGTTGTACAAAGAACAAGAATAATAACTTTACGACAAAAATAGGTTTTCTCTCAAGAAAGATGATTAGAATATTTACAAATATGGCCTCACTTATTTCTCTAGTTTCCTTGGATGTTTCTTCTATTTTTTGAAGGTCTTTATATTCTTTTGAAGCTTCCAGAGTTGTTAGACACAAAATAGAGCTGTTAGACTTCAAATGGAATAAACAATTAAAATGCTATCAAAAGGACTTAATGTACTTTACATCATCAGTAACGTACGTTACCTTATGATGAAGTAAATTTTTTAGTAACATATGTTGAGGCTTTAGTCTTGCTTGATAAAGTAGTTTACATATCTGTAACATGACTTAAGGCTTCAAACCTAATTCTATTATCCTCAGTAAGGTACTTTACACAAAATAACGTACATTAATGACCATTAACATACGTTTATGATCACTGAATGTGCATTCAAATTCCAGACTTGATTGTTATCTGTTCTGTCATCCTAATCACCCTCGATAACATCCTTTACTCATCTTTAATGTACGTCAATGCTTTGTTACAGACTATTGTCCATTCTGTTTGCAAAATCATCCTTGATAATGAATGTACTGACCATTAACATACGTTAAACAATATGATCTGATTGACATTCCATCTGTATCATTTTTGCACTTCAATAATGTGACTTTTTTGTCAATAAAGTATTTTAACCATTCTTTCTCTTCAATTTCTTTTTTCAAATGTTTTCTCATCATCCATCATTGAAGCACTTTATGTAATTGATTTACTCATCCATATCTTTGATAAATTTCATTTTGTATATATATTTTATACTCATTTTTATGACATTTATCAGGTTTTTTGGCTAATTTGGTAATGTTGCCACTTAATTTCTGTCATTTTTATGTCTTCAACTCACTAATGGAGCTTTAATCACAAAAGGATGGAATTTGGGTAGAAACAGAGTAAAACTGTGGGAAAAGGGCAAAACGTAGAGTGAAAACAATTTGCAGAATGACCTCTGCAAATCGTTTCCCAAGCCATTCCATTTCACCAAAAGTTACAGAAAGTTTTTTAGAGAAACAAACTGCTTACAGAACAGTTTACCTTAAACCATTTCACAAACTATTCACTTCAACAAGGAGAAACAGAAGCAAGTTGAGAGAAACAAACCATCTGTGGAACGGTTTAGTCAAACCATTCCACTGACTCTTTCATCTGAAGAATTCGTTGACTCTTTCATCTGAAGAATTCGCTCTTGATATTAGTAAAGGACTTGCAAAATGGCTTGCCCAACCCGTTTTGCAGGTCGTTCGTAACTTATTGTTCAGATTTTTAGGGTTTCATATAAATAACTTCTTTTCAAAATCAAGTGCCAGTGCCAGAGAAACAGAGATTTGAGTTCGGAAAACACCACACAAGGAGATTTTAGCTATATGTCTTAGATTTATCAACCCTTGTAAGCACTTTCATGGATTTTTTTATTGCCACATTTGGTTTAGTCTTAGTATGAGAAAAACATGTATGGTTATCTAGATTAGACAAGTCCTTTGATGGGTTATGTATTGTGACTTGATTGTTTGATATATTTTTAATGATATATGTTGAGATTCAGCTATGTTAATAGTGAATGGTTGCCTTTGTGTAAGAATATTGACTTTGCATTGATTGATTGAGAAATTGTCTTGTGAATTAGGTCTCACATAGCTGAAAGAAGCTGCTTGGGATTCTAGAGATAGAATTGCAGAACTCTTTCGTATTAGTTTGAAGCTAATAGAGAAATGTACTAAACGATAACGTTGGATTAGGAGTTTTATTTTAAAAGAGATTTTGAATAATCAACTTAATCTTAGTTGTTAATTTAATCGAGGTATACTTCAACATACAATAGACATTTTCGCTGTCCAATAATCATTGACATTCAAATAATCAAGTTGCACGCATATGAAATCTTAGGAGTCAACATCTAGATATCTGTTTTATTCCCATTTGAATTTATTCATTTCTATTTCGCATATTTTGCTTCCTTTGGATATTGCTCAGTTTAGTCTTCGTTATTGCCATTTTTTAATTTTTAGCTTTTATTCAAAAACCCATTTTAGTTAGATTAGATAATAGATTCAATTGATAGTATTAGTACTTGTCCGTCCCTGTGGATCGACGCTCGATACTCCAGTTTCTGTACTACCGTTTGATGGTACACTTGCTTAGCGAGCTGTGGTATTAACCCAGTCAGGAAAGAGATATTTTATACAACTGTATTTTTCATATTAAGTTTTTGGTACCGTTGCCGAGAACAGTTCAATGTTAAGAACTCTCTCTATTTATAACTTTAGTCATTTTTCATTCGTTTTGTTTCATTAAATTTATTCATTTTTCTTTTTATTTTCTTTTTATTTTCTTTCTTCTGGATTTTATGCTTGGTTGTGTTTGTTTGATTTCTCTTGCAGATTTTTAGGCAGTTTATGACCCACAGTGACAACACCGATCTCGTTAGACTAATCCTAAAATTGAACGCACGATTCTTCTTCAACGTCACAAGAACTTACAACAAGATTGAAAAAATGCCATGAGCCAAAGAATAATGCTACAATTGATCTTAAAAGCGAAAGTGACTCAAACTCAGAGCAGTCAGAGACTCCATCCATGGCGGAGTAAAATCCACAGACGATGTTTGACTATGCTCGGTCGAACATGACAGGTACTACTTGCAGTAAAGTCAGACCGACAATGGTAGCTAACAACTTCAAAATCAAGCCAAATGTCATCCAAATGGTACAACAATATGTGTAGCTCGATGGACTACAAGACAAGGATCCCAATGCACATCTATCCAATTTCTTAGAGATATGCACCACCTTCAAGATAAATGGTGTCTTAAATGATGCTATCAGTCTACGGTTGTTCCCTTTCTCTTTGTAGGGGTGTGCCAAGCAGTGGGTGAACTCTTTCCACAAGGATCCATCGACAATTGGGATGTGTTGGCTAGCAATTTTTGGCCAAGTACTTTCCACCTTATAAGATTTCCACACTGAGTAATGATATTTCTTATGCTCAATCGGAGTCTGAGAATATTTACAACACTTGGGAGCGGTTCAAGGATCTGCTCTGATGGTGCCCACATCATGGTCTTCCCACTTGGATGTAGGTTCAGACTTTCTACAGCGGTCTAAACCCTAGTATTAGACAGTTTATAGATGCCGCAGCTGGGAGGACACTAAACAATAAGACACCAGAGGCAACTCAGGAACTCATCGAGCAAATGAAAATGAACAACTAACAATGGGGTGTTTCTGAGCAATACTGACATGACAACCGAGAGTTTATAATATGGATGCAGTCACTGCTTTGGTTGAACAAGTTAGTAAGAAAATTGATGGTATTTCTATTCCTTCTTCTAGATTTGATAATAGTTTTTTGTAGATTGCTTCTCTAGAAGATGGCCAGGACAAGCAGGAATGTCGTGACATGCACAATTACTCAGGAAAACCATGTCAGCAACATCAAAACAATTAGTATAGTCAAAGCTAGAATCCAGGATGGCAGACCCATCCTAACTTTTTATGAGGAGGAACAAGGATTTTAACAGCAACAACCTTAACAACAACAGGCCCCTTTGTTAGAGTGAAAATCAATTTTGGAGGACATACAAGCCGTTCCATGGCCGTTTGCAGATTTTTAAGTTGGGAACGGCCAGGGAACGGCCACAAGGCCGTTTCCCATGGCCATTTCGCACGTAAATAGCTTAATAAATGTGTGGACGCGAGGTGTTTCGGGGGAGAGAGGTAACAGACGTTCATTTCGCACGTAATAGCCTAACAGACGTTCATTCCACTCATAAATCATCAAGAAATCATCTACATTTCATCAATCTCTATCACCCTTTTCATATCCTGGTGTTGGAAGTAAGAACAAGGTGAGTTTCCTTGACAAATTCGGATTTTTCAAGTGAAATGGGCACGATTTTG
>CANYCX010127210.1:0-10209 GCA_948193385.1 Breynia disticha f. nivosa
TTTTTAAATAATATATATTTTAAAATAATTTATTAATAAATTTTATAAAAGATTTAAAAAAATTAAAATTATATAAAATTTCATTAATTTTAATGTTATTATTTTATTAAGGGTATTATGGGTACACATTAAAAAAATATCAACACTTCCCGGGAAGTAGATTTTTATACCAAACATATACAAATCATACTTCCTCAGTAATTTACTTCCTAAGTAACTTACTTCCTAAGTAACTTACTTCCTCAGTAAGTTATTTCTCAGGAACTTTCTCAATTGGTACCAAACAAGGCCTTAAATTGTCTTTGCAATGCTATTCTATATAACGATAATAGACATGTTAATTTTCGATTTTTAAAGAAATCTGGTGCTATCTCTCATCTGTGGGTTCAACGGTTAAGGTGTCTTACTCCTTTCTTTGTGATCGCGGGTTCGATCTTCCGTAGAGGCACTGGGGAAGACGTCTTTCGGTTAATCTCAGCGAACCGACAGGTTAGAACCTGTATGCCTCCCCAGCGCCGCCTACGAAGGATTGAACCTGCTATCAGAAAGAAATGAGTAAGACACCTTAGCCTCTAAGATCAGCCTAACCGAAAAATCTCAGTCCCGATATATGGGACCGAAACAGAAATTTGAAGGATAACAAAGGAAAATTACGCCTACAATATTTTTTTTAAATGTTTAAAAGCCAATTGATCACATAATGATTTATAAATAGAAGGACCAAATGGAAGATTAATTAATACCAAAGGATGGAAGCCAATTTAACCCGACAGAAGGAAGGAATAAAACCGGACACACGAAAATAGCGCCAGTGGAAAATCAAATACAACAAAAATGTCGACACTGATCACTGTGGTCGAACAACATGCGCCACTTCTAAACAACGAGCGACAACATAACCAAAACTACGCCGTTTCGTGTACTTATTTTCATTTTATTTTAAATAATCATTTGTTCGTTTAATTATTTGGTGAATTATGCGTCGTTGTATGACCAGTTGCTTGATTATAGCTTATGATCTTAGTGGATGAAGCTGGAGGAGCGTTTCTGAGTAGGAGTCACTTTCGTTTAGGAATTACAATAGCCGATTTTGTAATGCCGTTTTTTCTATTTGATGTTGGTGTATCTGTTGGTTTAGTGTTTAAAGTAGGTGAATTTTTTGAATTAGTGATTGGATTAGAGTGTGATTATTTTGGCATTTGTTATGAGAAGTAATGATTTGTGTTGCATTTTAGAAAGTTTCGAGCAAATGGATTGCGGCGAAGAAAGTAATTTTGAGGACGATTGAGCTGTTTATTGTTGGAGTATTGTTGCAATGTGGGATGTCATATCCTTCGAAGATTGCCTAACAGCTTTTCTTAAAAAGAACCATGTTCAATCGTGAGCTCTCTTACATAGAATGTGCATATCTGTGTTTCTGTTGTTATGCATGCAACAGGAATATAGCATGTAACAAGCTGGCTTGATTAGGCTTCATAAATTTGGGTATTCTAGGAATTTATAAATGACAAAAACAAGAGTTGAGAGCTAGATTGAAAGATGGAAATTATTTATAAATCCTCTAATCATTACCCAAAAAGATGGGTATTCTGGAACTTAGGTTTGAAGCCTTAAAATACATAGAATTTTATTTATAAATCGTAACAATTTTCTTTCAAGAAATTCTTTCAGTAATGATTAGAGGATTTATGTTGTTGTTTAGTTCCTTGTATTCAATATATGATGATTTGGTTAACGTGGCAGGGTGGTTGCTTTTTTCTTGTTGTCAATTTGTCTGTGCTTCTTTTATGGGCTTCATGTTCCAAGCAGGGAATTTGAAGCTCTGAGCAGAATGCTATTCAGCCATGGGTCAGGACCAGCAACTGTGAGTCGGATTGCCTGTAATTTCTTAGTCTTAGCCACCTATTTACATGTTTTATGATTTTCTGCAACTTTTTTCTTTCAAATTTTCCAATCTGTAATTGTTCCACAAATTCTTGGCCGCTCCATTGTCTTATACTTATTCAGTTACTGCAAAGTGCAAACTGCTAAATACTGGTTTTGTCAGCAGCGCCAAAATGGGACATATTTGAATTTTTTAATGTTTAGACTAATTTGAACTGTAGATATTTTTTTTTTCAGGTGAATTGCGGTGTGAGGGGAGCCTTGAACCTCCTTGTAATGCTGTTGGCTTCATTGATAGATATCTTATTGGTGAATATCATCTTCATCAGCGCCCTGCCTACGGAAGGACAAAGGCGACTCATTTGGATTCTAACTGGAAACTACAAGCTAAATTCACAACTATAACTAGATCATAAAATTTCATTGCTCGCCTTGAACGATCTTTTTCACAGGAATGCAGACTGCAGTGTCAATTCTTCCGACTATGGACCTCTGCCACCCAAAAATAACCTGGTATGGCCTTCTGCTCTTTGCTTTCCTACATCGGGGTGAAACATAATAGTGCCATTTATTCCGTTCAGAAATGACTTTGCATTTTCATCGTTTTTTTATCACAACTCATTTCTTATAACTGAACTTATTTTAGATGAAGAAGAGTTGAGCCTTTGTGCTAATATAGATCTTGGAAAACTGTTTGGTGGTCAAGACAAAGGGAAAAACACAACTTTGCCTTTTTTATAGGAAATATTACCTAGATTGTTTATTAACCTTCCGTGGTATAATGCACTATTGAATCCTGATCATTTTTCATTTCTTTCTGGGTATGCTTCAACTCCCAAATATGAGATACAGGTAAATGGAAGAGAATCAGTATTGCAAGCAGTGCTCCATTCTGAAAGGTGTTGCAGGTTTCTTGCACATAAAACTTATACACGTTAAACTGTAAAATACTTGTGCATACTGCATGTGAGATACGTACAAAAATACAACTTTTTCCCTCGGCATCAACTTTGTAGATGCATTTGCCACATTAAGTTGTCGCACTCTCTCTTTTGATTTCAAGTCTTAGTGAAAGTGGATATTATCTTGTCTAGAGAATCAAAAGATTTCTTTACTGTGTTCTGTTTAATTTTGGCATATTGAAAGCTGACGCCACTATAAGCCGTAGGTTTGAGGTCTCCTAAACCAGGCCATAGGATGAGTTTTGTCCTTAACATATAAAGCCAAGATTTTATCATCTAGTCTTTTCGTATACTCCACTAATTGAGCACGATGGACAGTGTATAAAGGTTGTTGGGACAAAGACAAGGCGTTTTGTTTGTTTCGATTTACTCCATTCCCTTGAAGAAGAAAAGTGGAATTTAGAGTAACCAAGAAGAAGCTCTTCCCGTAGCTTCCAGTATTTGTAATGGGCTACGATTTAAAAGTTTATGCAGTCCAATTGGTATTGGCCGCAAAGCATATTTCTGAAATGTTAGTTGCAGGAACAGTTAAAATTGTCATTTTCTTGCTTCTGTCAGTTCCACTTCATTGTACGTCGCAAGCGATGAGAGAACGATCAACAATTTTCAACAAGCTCACAGTTATAAGATGACGGTGATTGGAACTGATAACGGATTCAGAACTTCAGAATTTATGCACCTGCCACTTCACTGGAGAAACAGGTATCTCTAAGCACTTGAGATCTTCCTTTGTGCATTGGTTTGATATCTCATGGTCTGTGATATGGTTCAAGTGGCTCTAAGCCAAAAGCTAGTAAACAAGTTTAGATTTTTGCAAGTTGATTGAAATTCTTTTGTCAAAGGTGAGCAATGTAAGAGAAGTAGCGGAAAGATCGGACGTCAAACGTCATCAACTGTCGGTAACAGACAAAAGATAGAAAAGAAAAAAGGTCAATTTTTTGGGGACTTTTATGGTGAGTCTGTGAAAATAAATCTGAGCCTTTAATTTATTCAATAAAAACAGTATTAATTTTACGTAATCTGTACATTTTCAGTTAAACGAAGAAGAAGGGGCCTCATTGAGTCCCCTTCTTAGGAGCCTCATATTAAAATTTACCCAATTTTTTGTCTTTGTCAAGGGATTTTGTTTGCATATGGAAGTTGCCACTTTGCTATTTCTTCCGATCAAAGGTACATGTACACGTTTAACTCTGGTATAACTCTGGTGTCACCGTTCACCAAACTCTTGAAAAAATTAATCAAATCAATTGAAATTTTATTTTTAAATAAATTGAGTTAATCTTTTTTTTGTCAGTTTAGTTAAAAAAGAATTATTAAAACACATCAACTGTTCTGTTATAGGGGTACTTAACTTTTTCTGGTATTATTCATAATTTTACAGGCACCTTTCTTTCGGCCATAGAAATCCTTGCCTCGAATTCCTTTTCCAACTTTAGAATCCGCAGTCAATTGTGAGGTAAACTTGAAGAAAAGATTATTCTTTGCTTACATATCCTTTTTTCGCCTTTAAAGCCCCAACAGCTACACGAGTTAGCCACTCTCCCTTGCGGCCTTGCCCTCACTCGGACTTGGTCTTGTGTCCTCTGTACAAGTTCTAAGAGAAGAAGATGGCAACAGAGAAAGCCAACTCAGAGATTGCAGATAGCGCCCATAAAAGCTCGACTTCCGACGGTAAGGTTTTGTTAACATCATCATCAGTGCCCCATTTTGGGAAATCACTAGCACATAGAGCAGTGTACGGTTCAAGCAGCCGCCGTGGTGGAAGCAGAAAGATCAGAAGCAACGATGTGAAAACGCTGCCCAGTAGACTAAGCAGGGTTTCTTTGGCTGATGAACAGTGAGGAGGCAGTGTTTGTAGTGCATTTAATGAAGCAGCAAATCTGATAATCGTATTTTTGTAATATGAACTTAGCAGGAAGCAACTAGGAAGATCAAATCAAACCACATGTATAATATCGATGCTTGTACCTGAAAGGCTGAAACAAAAAGTGAACTTGATTATTCTTTAGCATAATATGATTATTCTGTTAGAAAATAATTATTTGTTTCGCAGAAAGTAGTGATCATACTTGTGGTTGAGGAATACAATAGCTACAACAATTCAGCTTATCAAATACAATAAATGTATAAGTGATTGCTGGGTTGAATTGTTTTTTTAAGAGATTTGAAATATGTATATGTTTAGCTTAATATATTAATTATTAGCTTAGTATATTAATTAGACAGCAAAGTTAAAAATTAAGACAGAATTAAGGTTTTAGTGATAAAAAATGTATATAAATCATGACAGCAGTCTTTTGTAATGGCTAGAGGTGTAAAATTTGAACCGGCAGAACTAGTCATGTCCGGTTTTGATTCCATGTGAACTGGTAGTTCACAGTTTTGAATCGACGGTTTTGTTAATTTTTTAAGAAAAATTGAACCTAAACCGTCGAACCGGAATCGTAGCCGTTTGAACCGGAACCGGCGGTTCAGAACCGAAACCGGAACCGAACCTCCCCAACCCGAGTAGACCCGGTTTCGGTTCAAATTGAAAGAACCCTTGAACTATAAACCATCAGTTCCGAACCGTTTAACACCCGTTCTGGCCCTGCGTAGAAATTACTGGAGAAGTGAAAAAACTTGGTATAATATAATATTCTATGGGAAATACAAATATGCTTGATATGGGGCCTTGATTGAACTCAATGTTTTTTTTTGTCTGAGCCTTGGTATCTCCGATTCACTGGGTCGAGACTAATCCGGTTCGGAGAGGGTCTCGGGTAGTTAGATTTTATTCCCCTCACAAACGGCGTTGTGGGAGATCGAACCGCAGTCTGCCCTACCAAGTTCAACTCCAGACACCACTTAACTAAGTTACGTTAAGTTGATTGAACTCCATGTGTCGTAATGTAAGGACACAAATCACAAGAATGAAGGGTTTGGTTTAATGGATATCTCTTTATCCTCTGGAGCCCTCACTTGTTCTCATTTACAACCTGGAACTTTTACTTTCTTCCTCCTTTGTGAGCCCCTCACAAAACGACACGATAGAATCCTTGCTTTCTTTACTTAATAATTTTACGTTAAGCTGATAGTTAAATTATAATTGAAGTTACAGATTGGTATCGTTGGATGAGGTGTAAAATGGTTATTAAAGTTGAGAGTATAGTACATGCAGCTTTACTAAGCTGCAACATTTTTTAATTGGGTGATTGTTTAGTAGGTTAACCTCTGAAGCTCCTAAAATTTGTCGACAATCTCACATTCTGTAATTGAGTTTGGTTTTTATAATTTATATTCAAGTGACCGTTATTATCGCATAAGATACTTTTAAAAGTGAGTTAGACCTAACATAGTACAATGATTCGAGTCTGTTCAACCCGTTTAAGCTGAGAAATACGTTAAGAATTCTGCATTAACTAAATAGGGTTGATCTCTTATCCATGGTGGCAAAGAGAACCACTGGACGTAAGGAAATGACCACTTGAGGGATATCTTGAACAAAAACATTCTAAACAGAAAAGTTTTTACTGTTAATTTGAAAAGAAACTGAAACAAAGGCCATTGTGATGCATCATGCATGTAACTGCATAACAAAGGCCTTTATTTTAGGCACTTGGGATAAGAATTTTATTGCAGAAAAGCTTAATGGGACCTATCATTGATTCTGAAATCTTTTGATATGTTGTTTGCTAACATCTTTTGAACAGATTTAGATGAGCATTGCTATCTACTCCAATCAACCATCTCCCCATGAGATCGCTTTCATTTAGTGCATAAACCGCACTAATCTGTTCACAGCAACATGAAATAGCCATTAAACCTAACATGATATCACTTTCATTTAGTGCAGCCTCAGTTTCCTGGATAATCCATTTCACCGCTAAACTCACGGACGAAGAGTGCAAAGGAATTGGAAGAAGATAGCCATTAAAGCTATAAGGATGGAGGCATATGATAATTGTAGTGTAAAATGATGTAAGGATTTGTCGTATAAAGGCAACATTATTGTCATCTTCAAACAAGAACTGACCCTTCGTGCCACTGCCATGCCTTTGAGATTAGACATCCGCGTGAGAGCCTCGACAGGAGCCACATTTCTTTATTATTTAAGGTATTTAACGACAGCAACGAGCCTAAATTTTCTACAAAGAGACAAAATATACGAGTTTCAAATAAATAGGAAGAGACACGGCAAGATAGCGATAAGTAGGTTGATGTTTGCCGACTCAAAGTGGTGTACCCTACAAGTGTTTCTCATGTAACATGATGAGTGAATGATTCTGGGTAAAGGCAAAAGAAAGAGTGTCCCACAGAAGGTGTTATTGCTCTTCGTGCTTTTGTTAAAGTTTGTGAAAAAGTAATTGCAGATGTATAAACCACATGACTCTTTGGTCCCAAATTAAGGGTACTTTCTTGTACCCATATGGCTAACTCGTGAGGAAGTTCATTAAACCTTTAATTCAAACTTGTTAAAAAACAACTGAAAATCGTACAACGAAGAATTGGGGTTTGTGTGAATGATTCAATGCGTCTTGGAGTGACTTGAGACTCGGTCTAGGCTCGCTGCGATGCATCTCGGCCATACTTGAGCTAGCATGTCTCGACGTAACTCGGGTGTTTCTCGTTGTGACTTCCAAAAACTACTGAATAATTTTTCTTATGTTGCGTTGTATTTTTCTACAGTATCGCTCTCTTTTGTTGTGGACACAAAATGATTGACGAAACTATTGTGCGGACTCCTATAAATAAACTCCCTTTACGATGCTCTCATCCTCGACCAAAAACCCTCCACCAGCGGTGACGAATTATTGGAGTCCATGCGCATCTTATTGGCCGACAACAGATCTTCATAACGTGGTGAGGAGGTCCCAGGACGAGCGAGTACGAGGTGACAACTCTGCCACAGTTTGGTAAGTACAACAAATGATTTTAATACCTTTCCTTGCCCAAATCAGAGACAGAAAGCTCCTCATCATTCATCATCTTATGGTTTAGTCTTCTTTCAACTCCCTCAATCAGTGATTTTAATTGGCCAAACAGTTGTGGTTGAGGTTAGATGTGTATGCATGCATCTTATCTTGCCTAACCATCTCAATTCGTTTATCTTAATGAAACGACAGAACTGGAGTTAGGATTAATTGTGGGATTCCGTAGCTATTGCCCTACACTGTACTCCGGACTTGATTGATTTAGGTTGCAAGTGATGATCGTAGTTAACGATTTGTTTCATCAATTTTTAACCGTCAAATGTTGGATCTAACAGTACCAAAATCATATGATTAAACCAGTAAGATTAGAACTTGTACGAGTCTCTTAGCGCTGCTACAGATACAGGGATTAAATCCGCACTCTCAGTATCCAATTGAACGAGAAATCCTCATTCTATCCGAGAATCTCTATAAATATAAATGTTAGGATGACATCATATGCAAACCGCTCAACACAACTACTTCTATCTGACATAATGGAAGAGACTTCTTCATGCCCATCTGATCATCAAAAACCCACCTCAACTCTTAAGCTCTTCGGATTTCCACTAACTGAAGATAACGACGAAGTTATGGTTACAAAAACTACTGAAACTTTCGAACTAATCCAAAAATTCGAGTGCCATTTTTGCCGTAGAGCATTTTCAAACTCGCAAGCACTAGGAGGCCACCAAAATGCACACAAAAGAGAACGTGAAAGAGCAAAACGTGCACAATACCACGCTGAGCGTCGATTTATAGCTGCTGCACCACTTCTGAAATCTCATGCAGTGAAGGCTTTACCTTCCAACAGCTTTAATTATCCAAACGGACTGTTCCCTCAAGCAAGTTATTACCATCCCTCGCGGCCTACTTTAATTCCTTCTTCTTCTTCGTCCTCTCCGCAATTCCCTTCTCATGTTTGCTTTGGACAACCTTTGAGGGTTGGAACTGAAGTACTGCCGTCTTATGTTGAATGTAGTTCTTCTAAACTGTGTTCTGAGGATGTTGGAGTGGACCTTTGTCTTAAACTTACTCCGTCTGGCTAGTCCACAGTAAATTTTCCCAGGAGCACTGTTTTTGTTTCTTGCGTGTAGTTTTTGTATCTTCTTCTCAGCCATGCATGGCTTGACTCAATGAGAGGGTTCGTACTGTTCCTCCATAATCATCCTTGCGGCAAGTCGTGTAACTTCCAGTTTCTCAGCAAAATAATATCAGCTAGGTATTTGCAATTGTTGTATAAAACCATTAGATTTTTATTTCTTGTCTTTCTTTCATTAAGTCTCAACAAGTATATCAATTATTGTGAAATTATTAAAGAAACAAGTCGTAAAATTATCAGAAAAAGTTCACAAAGTTAGCCCCCAAATATATTTTTGCTTTCATATTTTCAAAAGTTGAGTTTTTTCATTCAATTATTATATACATTTAATGAAAGTACTACACTTTTCTTCCTATTTTATCTGATAAAAAATATTATTTTACTTTTCAAGACAAGTGACAATTTTCATTTTTCTTACGATATTTATCTAAATTCTTCTCAATTGATTTGTTTTGATGAATATTGCAATTTGTTTTAATAATTAGTAAATAATACTCCCTCCGTTTTTTACGTTTTTTTTAAGAAATTAGTAGTTGTAGTAGTTAAAATTAGTTAAATTATGTATTATTACTATTATGTCCTTAAAAAATTTTATTGGAAAAGACTCCACCATTAAAACATTTGTTTCATAAATGAGGGTAAGAATGTCAATATGTTTGTCATAAATGAGTTTAAAAAGATAAATGTGTCTATATATTATGACACTATATATAGAAAGTGTGTCTATATTTGAGAAATAGAGGGAGCATTTAAACGGAAAAATTTTTAAAAATCATAATCAATGCGAGGTAACAACTAACAAGAACAAAACAAAGAGATGCCTTAATATGCTATGGGCAGGGAGTGTAACATCCTAAAATTTAAATAAAATACTAATTTATAAATAAAATACGTAAAAATGTACGAAAATTTTTCACAAATTAATTTTAATAATAATTTGATTAGCAATATAAAAATTATTAAGAATTAAAAATCGTAAATGTATCAGTCGATCGTGAAAGGAAAACGACGACAAATAAATTATTACTAAGAGAGAGTTAATAATATTTTTCGTGCTTATTTAAATAATTATTTGATGAGAAATAAATAATGGGGAGTTTACGAAAATTATATTTAGATATAAAATTTCGAGAATTTCGAAATCGAAAATTTATTCGGAGACGGAGACAAATAAATTACGAAACAAAACGGACGCAATACGAGTGGAAGCATCTTCTTTCCACCTCTCCCTCCACTCACACGACACATTCATTCACACATCATCCATCTACCATCTTTTCCACCTCCCTCTCCACTAATTAATCCCACT
>CANYCX010127477.1:0-14253 GCA_948193385.1 Breynia disticha f. nivosa
GAGTTTTTGTTGTTCTGTAAAGAGAGAGAGTATTACGTTTGTTTCAGAATATTTTTAGGGAATTAAATTTGAGGTTTCCAGTTATGTGTTATGTGATAAGGTAAGTACATATTTAAATTTTAAATGTGATTAAAAGCAGTAATGGCTGCAACTGGAAAATCGTTACAAATCTGGGTTGTTTTCCTTTTTTAAAATAAAATTATGAGCTGTTTTTATTTCAAAAATGACATGATTTTTTTAATTCAAAAATCTGCTATTATGGTTGAATTAAAATGAAAGTATGTCATTTTAGTTGTCCAAGTTTTGGAATGGCATATAAGTAAAAAACGTTTAAAAAGATGTCATATGAGTAATTTTCCCGTCTTTATGCTGTCCGGCCTGTAGATTATATGGGCCTCAATAATAAGGCGGTGTCGTGGTGATGAAGTAAAATGAGCGGTAGAGATAAAACATATCTGACGGCGCAGAGAGAGCATTAGGATGGTATATAAAATCATTCATCACTCCAGCAGTACAACTTTCTCGAGTAGGGTTTTGGCTAAGGATTAACTATGGTGAGTCCCATAATTGTAAATGTCTGATGAAGCTCAGTTCTACGATTGAAATCGATTTAATCCGCAAGGTGCGTGTCATGTAACAGGTTCTCCAAAACGACATCGATTTATTAAACCCACCGGTTGAGTTGGAGAAAAGAAAGCACAAACTCAAGCGTCTCGTACAATCTCCCAACTCTTTTTTCATGGTAATCTCTTTATTCTCCTCTCTTCATTGTACCTGATTTTCCACTTCAGAAACTGACATGGTTTTTTATGTTTAATTGGAAACTGAATGCAGGATGTGAAGTGCCAGGGTTGCTTTAATATGTATGTGTTACTAATCCTTGCCTATTTTTCTAATGAATTTATTTCTATGCTCAGTGATCGATGAATTGCGTATGAGAAAATTTGATGGCTTGTATTATTTTCAAATCAGAACTCAATTTGTGTTTAATGTTTAATGAATGTGTTTGTTTGATGAATGCACAGAACGACTGTGTTCAGTCACTCCCAGACGGTGGTGGTATGCGGAAACTGCCAGACCGTGTTGTGCCAGCCTACTGGTGGGCGTGCACGGCTTACGGAGGGGTGCTCTTTCAGGAGAAAGAGTGATTAAGGAGCTAAAATGGTAGCCAAACTTCCTCACCATCTTCATGTTTATTTCATCAAATGAATAGAGCTCCTTTGCTTTGTAGTTTTAGCTAGGGTTTTTTTTTTCTGTTAGGACATGTTTATTTGATTTTTATTCTCTACATGGGTCTCTTCTATCTATGCCATAGCCTTTCTCCATTTGCTTGTATGTTGGCCATATCTTGTTATTTGTGGAACGACTTAAAATCGGTATGGCTTGTGTAAAGACACGCTAATCTGGTCTTGCCGACAAACTTAGCTGTGACAATTCGGATTGACGGATCATTAATCTTATTATTCATTTTTTCTTCGTATAATTTGTGTTATTTTTAATAGCGTATTTATTAATTGGGTTAGAAATTACTAGTCCTAGACTGCAGTTGTTTTGATCAGAAACGAAGGTTGCACTTCAATTTCGAAGAAAAGGAGTGCATGAAAATAGAGTTGTATAAAGCAAGCTTGCTGTCTGCAAAAAGTAAAATCTATACTTTCGTTCTATTGTGTGCACCTTAGACCATCTCCTATCTACACACCCAAATCTTAAATTCAAATCCCAGATTTGGTTCTGCTAAATTTTACTCCAACCCACAAACTCAAATTTTACCTCAAAAAAGCATATCTTCAGAATATTCCTACAACCTTTATATTTTATTATTATTATTACCATCCAATTAAAAATAATTTAAATTAATTTTTTTAACATAAAATTTAATTAAATATTTATTATTGGTGTCAAATTAGCAAATTAAATACATTACATTATCTAATTTTTATTCAATCTGAACAAGCACGAATAATGACAAAACGAGGACAAGCACCCCCTTCAATGTCAAATTCCTTTGGCAACTATTTTGACAATCTTGGTGGAAGCAGAAGTGGTTCTGATTTTTCTGAATATTAATATGATCTTCATTAATTTTTATTAAGGTTATTTATTACGTTTATATTTGGTGAATGTTTTACTTTTATTACTAATAATATATTTTTAATTAATCTATTTTAATAAATTAATCAAAAATTATTTTCTTAACACAATTATTATTAATTAATTAATTACATATAAAGATTATTAACTTATTATTATTTATTAATGTTACATAAATATTATAATTAATTATATATAAATATTACAAATATATTATTAATTATAACTATTAATTTATAATTACTAATTAATTAATTTATAATAATTATAATTATTAATTAACTTATAATTAATTATACATAAATATAATACTATATAAATACATAACTAATTTTATATATTAAATTAATTAATAAAATATGTTGAACCCAAATTATGGTTCAAGAAATCTTGAACCCTAATTTGGGTGCAACTAAATTCTACTCCCAAATTAAGGATATGATTTGAGATTGGGTTAGAGCAAATCCATCCAAATCCTACACCTTAATTTGAGATTTGGGTGTAGGGTTGGAGATGCCATTAGAGATTTTTTTAGGGTGTCATTTTCCATGACAACGATGTGTGGAACACATGTGAGGCCTTATCCAAACCTACAAGAAGCGTTAAAGGTTAAACAAAATAACTGATTTTTATAACATGCAAAATATTATGAAAATCCACGTGTTGCAGCGCAGTTGGTGGGAATAGCACCGACCAGAGGGAGGGTCAAAAACATCGGGAAAACCAAAAAAAAATATTGGTAAGAAAAAAAGAAGATTCGCAGGAAAGAAAGACAAGAAGAGTAGGTATTAGGTACGATGTACGGGTAACAGAAATGATACGATCTTCTCTCCATATCTCCTCCATTAAATACCCTCTCTATCTAACCTTATCACTTTTCAATTCCTCATCCTCTCTTTTTTCATTTAATCCTTTTTTTCATCTTAAATTAGAACTGTAAATTTACTATTGAATTTGTAAATCAACTTACATAGTATAGGTGATCAATATTTGTATGATTGTAAAATTTTATGAAATGAGTCGGTTTGATTCACGAATTAAAGACAATGAGTCCTAAAGAGATTTGACAAACCAATAAGTCAGAATCCGTATGCCACCTTTAATGCCGTCACGAACGCAGTTATTAAACCTACATTTTCAATATGTTATTTACTCCATAACCCACATCATCAATATATCAAATGGATAAGTTGGAGAGGTCCAAAATAAGAATGAAGATGCTTACAGTGAACGGATTAAAGCAAGATTATTGAAGGAAGCAACGAAATAGTTTTAGTTTAAATAAGTATGGTTGAATAAGGATTTAGTTTCCGTACAGGTGAAGGTGGGAGGCAAAGAGTAATGGAGCAACCGGCAGTTGTCGGTTGGAAGGTGAGAAGGAGGCCGTTAAAGGAGGTGGTGGTGGCAGGTATACAGGCTGGATTGACAGAGAAAACAAGTAAATGATTCGATCTCCGAATCGGCGACCAATCTTGTCGTTTTGTGCCACCTCAGCATTATTTCCGCGCGGCCAAATACCAAAATGGTGTACACCGCCCTCACTCTATCTCAAACTCCTCTACCCCTACCCAACCAACAGTTTCGTCTTTATCCTTTCAATTTTGCTTTTCTTTTTTTTTTTACAAAAATTAAGATCATATAATTAATTATGAATATTTATGTTTTCATCTTTCAAAACAGTAAGAAATAATTATGCATATTTTTTTATATAAAATTTTTAAAAAAAATCGACCAAATTTATAAACTAATAACTAAGAGATATAAAAAACTACTCTCTCCGCCTCATTTTTATAGACATTTTTCTATATTAGTTGTCTCAATATATAGATAATTTTGTATTTTCATATATATCATTTATTATTTGAAAGTCATTTTTACTCTTATTAAATTAATGACATTCTTATGTTTCTAATACAGAATTTTTAATACAATTACTTATTATCCAATTAAAACACTTCGTTAAATAATGACAATATTGTAAAAACACATTTTAACTACCACTTATAACTAATATAACTAAATGTTTCTTAATTTCTACAATTTATCTAAAATCGACTATCAATATAAGATGGAAAGAGTAACAGATTAGAGTTTATGTATCTTCTCATATAAAAATAGAACTCACATCCTTGCACTTGTTTCTCTTTATAACATTTTTAATATTTCTTTGTTTTATATTTTTCAAGATTGAAATGTTAATTTGTTTTTTTTTTTGAAAGAAAAGTAGAATTTAGAAACGTTCCGTAAGAGGAGAAACGAAATTGGAAAAGCAAAAAACCAAAGCAAAGCAAGCAGAAAGAGACACATCCCTTATTAATCAAACACGTGTCCCTCGCCAGCTGTATCCAAAATTCAACCGCTTACCTCGAACCATCACTCCCCATACATAACTCCCATCTCACACTACCTACAACCGCCCAAACCAGTCACCCTCCTCCCTCTTTTATATACCCTCCCTCCCCCCCCACCTCTCTTATAAATCCCCTCATAACACGCCCAATCCTCTTTCACAACCCATATCGCTCTCTACCTCAAATTCTACCCAAAATGGATCGTATTAAAGGTCCTTGGAGTCCTGAAGAAGACGATGCGTTACAGAAACTAGTCCAAAAACACGGAGCCCGAAGCTGGTCGTTGATTTCGAAATCTATTCCCGGTCGTTCCGGTAAATCATGTCGGTTACGATGGTGTAACCAACTTTCCCCCCAAGTTGAACACAGACCTTTTACTCCAGAAGAGGATGAGACTATCATACGCGCCCATGCGCGGTTTGGGAATAAGTGGGCGACGATTGCGAAGTTCCTTAACGGGCGCACGGACAACGCTATTAAGAACCACTGGAACAGTACTTTGAAGAGGAAGTGTGGTTTGGAGGGGTACGATGGTAATTTCAGCGAACAACCACCGTTGAAACGGTCGGTGAGTGATGGGCTTTATATGAGTCCAGGAAGCCCATCAGGATCTGACGTCAGCGAGTCTAGTGTTGATGGATCACACGTGTACAAGCCCACTGCAACAACAGCTGCCCTCCTCCCTTCCCTCCAGACAATCTCGTCTTCACACCATAACGACGAAACCACACACATTGCGACGTCACTAACATTGTCCCTACCAGGAGCCCACTCGCCCGAGTCTTCTGACCGAGTCGCCGAGTCAGCTCATCCTGTGTCGGTGAATATTCCGGCGCTGCCAATGGGGGTACCGACTCCGCCTCCGGCGTCGGTAGGAATACCGACGAGTGGGCATATAGGGTTTAATAATGAGTTTATGGTGGTAATACAAGAAATGATAAGAAAAGAAGTGAGGAGTTATATGATGGAGAAGAGTGGAGGAATTGGGGTTGGAATGTGTTATCAGTCCGTGGCCGGAGATGGGTTTAGGAATGCGGTGACGGCGGTGGGGTATAGAGTGGGTTTGGGTAAAATTGATTAGTGAGAATCAAAATAAGTGACAAATTTAGAGCGAAATTGAGAGAAGAGAAGTGGGTTGTTTTTCTTTTCATCATCTTAAGAAGAGTGATCGTTTAGGGTAATAATTATGGTTGATTGTACAGAGAGGGATGAGAATTGGGATGTTGGGGAAAACATGAGATGTTGAAATGACCTGAATATGTAATTCAATCACAGCTCCAAGCCTCCAACTTTTGCACTCAAATGTGCTGCAAATCACAAGGAGAAAAAACTACCGAAAAATTTTCTCTTTCAAGTGTTTTGGCCTATTTTTTTTTTTAATTT
This sequence comes from Breynia disticha f. nivosa, assembly GCA_948193385.1. Lineage (NCBI taxonomy): Eukaryota > Viridiplantae > Streptophyta > Magnoliopsida > Malpighiales > Phyllanthaceae > Breynia > Breynia disticha. The sequence goes on from CANYCX010127477.1 coordinate 5,826, forward strand.
CTGTGGATGAATGTTTGAGTATATTAAAATTGGCTGCTATGATGACCAAACAGAGAAATCTAATGAAGAGTATTGGAAATAATGTTGTACCAGATGAAATAAGTGAGGCCTGTTTAACCTATTTTAGCAAAGTGGATTGATAATTTCTTTGTTTCTGATTTGTATTGTTGATTTCGAATACCATAAGCAGTGTTAAATTCTGAAATGTTGACGTAATTATGGAAGAAGGGAGAAGAGAATTGTTACAAGAAGTGGGTAACCATCAATGGGAAGTGGGGCAGAGATGGATGTTATAAGATTAAATAGGCATGCAAATTCTGGTGTAACGGTTTGAGGTTTGAATGGGATGAAAGTTGTTGGGCATTGAAATTAGGGTTGGGAAGTTGATAAGAAAATGAGGAGTTGAGGATTATTAGGGATGAAAAGAAGTTGGGAATTGACAGACAGAAAGAAACAGTTAGTGAGTTAAAGAAGAAGATAAGTGCTAAATGTAGCCATTCAATTATATGTGGCTTATAGTTCACTTGAGATTGAGGCTGCTTTCTTTTCTTCTTGCTTTGGGCATACATTAACTTGATGTGATTTTATCTGCATAACTTCCACACAAAAGGGACAGTTTCAATATACTTCAAACACAGATATTATGCCAGACTGATTATACCTTTCTATCAGAGTCACCAATTGCAATGGCAAAAGCCAGTGGAGATACTGCCATGGCACATGGTGAAGCTGCCTCCATCAATCCCACTGCTCTGTAGACCCATCCTGTACAGACTGAAAATGGCTCACAAACCAAAGCAATTCAAATCAACTCAATTAATCACAACAACGCCACTCTAATTGAATTTTACCCCAACAAGAGGAAATTTAAGGATGATGAGTGTGTTGTGTAGACGGAGGATTTTGATGTAGTCATGTGATCCACATATGACATATACATACGTCTCTCAAATGTTTGATGTGAGCCATGACGTTAGTCTCCTCACTGCTGATTAAAAAAAACAAAGAATTGTGATCCAACAATGACCGTGGAAAACCTAATTATTAGTTTACTTTATAATTTATAAGCAAAGGCTGCTGACTGCTTATTGGCCTGAGCCACCAAAAGTTGAATTGCCGTGATAATTGGCGAGTTCTAATAGGAATAAAATGGTGCATATAAATACTCTAAACCAACATGTCTGTGTTTGCAACACATCAATTCCCATCGAGTCTCTTGTAAGCTGTGAGGGGTGAATTTATTACAAAAAATGCAAGGAAGAACAGTGACAGGTTGGGCAGCTAGGGATCCATCAGGACATCTTTCACCCTATTCATTCACCCTCAGGTCTCAATGATTCACTTCTTTCTCACACACTGACACTGCCTTGTGAAGACTAATCTTTGAAAGATTTCTTCAACAGGAACACAGGTCCACAAGATGTAGTCCTCAAGGTCTTGTACTGTGGAGTAGACCACACTGATCTTCATCAGGCTAGGAATGAGATTGGGTCCAACATCTACCCTTTAGTTCCAGGGTCAGTAATCAGTACCTTGTCCAACAATTTCATTATCTTAATTTATAATCCTTTTTTTGTTTTTGAACCCATTTGGTAATTGATTGTTTTGAAGGCATGAAGTGGTAGGACAAGTTGTGGAATTGGGTCCTGAAGTGAGAAAATTTAAGGTTGGTGATATAGTAGGTGTTGGCTGCATTGTTTGGGCTTGTGGGGAATGTCAGGCATGCAAATCCAACATGGAGCAGTATTGCAACAAAGTGATTCCAACTTATGGTGGCACTGACATAGATGGAAGAATGACTCAGGGAGGTTACGCTTCTCATATGGTTGTCAATCAAAGGTGAGTGAATGATAATATCAATGGCTATGATACCAAACTCGTTCTTAAAGATGAAGTTTTGGGTTGAATTTCTCTTCTGGGTTTACTCATCAGAATTCAGGATGGATATGCAGGTTTGTGGTCAGGATACCAGAAAAGCTAGCTTTGGAGCAGGCAGCACCATTATTATGTGGCGGTGTGACAGCTTATAGTCCCTTGAAACAATTTCTTAACCATGATAAGCCAATCAAAGCAGGAATTTTGGGATTAGGAGGGGTTGGTCACTTGGCTGTGCTGATTGCAAAAGCAATGGGGCATCATATCACTGTGATAAGCTCTTCTGATAAGAAGAAAACTGAAGCTTTGGAGCATTTAGGTGCAGATGTTTATCTTGTAAGTTCAGATACAGAAGAGTTGGAGAAGGCCAAGAACAGTCTTGATTATATTCTCGACACTGTGCCTGTATTGCACCCTCTAGAAACATACCTTTCACTCCTCAAGGTTGACGGGAAGCTCATCGTAGTTGCCGCCGTTCCGCAGCCATTGCAGTTCATAGCAAGCCATTTGATTTTAGGTACTGATCATTCTCAACTCACATTCATTTCCAACAATGTACCCATTTGATCAATCTCTCTGTATCTCTACATTTCAGGAAAGAAAACCATAACAGGGAGTTTCATTGGAAGCATTGAAGACACGGAAGAAATACTAGAATTTTGGGCAGAGAAAGGTTTGACAACAATGATAGAGGTAGTGAAATTGGAGAGCATAAACAAGGCATTTGAAAGAATGGAAAAGAATGATGTGAGATACCGGTTTGTCTTGGATGTCGCAGGCAGCAATTTCTGAGCAAAGGCTAGAGCTGTATCCATTTGAAAGAGTGTATGTTATTTGATGTCCAAGCTCTATATAAAGAGCAAACTTACAAGAAAATAAATCATAAAATCTGAAAAACTTTCTAAAAACTAGCCTTAAATTTAATTTGATTCCTAATAACTAGTTCTCATTCAACCATCAAACACAAAACATCATAGCAACTAATATCATCCAATAATTACACAAGCAAGCATGGTTCTCTCCTCTCCTGAACCATATTGTTCCATGCACCATACCATGTGAAACTGGCAAACAAGCAAAACGTAAGTGGGAAGTGTTCATAATAGTCTGGAAACATGGACTCAGTCCCACTCCAATGCGCATGACTTTGGTCACAATCACTCACAGACGTTCATTGCAATGGGAATCCTATACTATTCTGTTAGCAGGCCTCAAAATAGGAAAAAAGATCATTGACAGCACAATCCACAGGGTCGTATTGAACAGTCAATAAATTTAACCAAATGAAACAGATCGAAAGGAAAGTCTTGAATACAACGTCAGTTCCCATTACAATTTTAAACCCCGCAGGCTTCAACTGCTAAATCCACAATTCAATCACTCAATTGTACAGGTGAAAAACGGACGGTAAACAGCCACCGTACCGTACGAATCAAGACCTAATTGATTGGTGAATAATTGTTCTTCACTTTCCAAAGAGAGAAAATGAATCTAAAAACTATGGTGACAACAACAATTGGATGGTACATCTTACAGTGTTAAAAAAGCGTAAACAACAAGCACTTCATTCATCTTTTCCTTTGCCTTTGCCTTCGGAAACTTTAGATCCATCGTAAGCAGAAAGGAAGAATGTGTTTTGATTCTTCTGTAGAAATCTGGAAAACAAGAATAGCTTGTAAAGTGAGAACAGGATTAAATGCTAGTAAAGCAGCACACTTGGCAAAATCAAGAATTGATAAACAGTAAATATGTGAACTAAAAATACCAAGCAAAATGAAAATACAATGTATTACCATGAAATGCTGTGAACTTATTCCATAACGTGTACTTCATATAAGTTTGTAAATTAAGTTTAAACAAAAGTAGAACAGAAGCAGGACATACAAAGCAAATCATCTCAAATGATGACGACGACAACAATAGGAAGATTGTTCTACACTAAAATTCCCAGAGTCAAAATGTCTACAAACATTTGAAAGATTGTAATTAAATAGGAAAGGACAGAATTTTTACTTGAGAAAATCTATTAAATTCTGCTGCAATCGGTTTAACGTCTCCTCTTCAATATTTACATATGCTATTAGCTCGGGTAGCTTAACTGCACACGGAGAACACCAATTAATGCTGGCAATTTCTAAAACTAACTAGCGATGAAAACAGAATAGTTCCAAACATTTGAACATCGCTAGAAAAGACTAGAATATTAAGAAATCCTTTCAGAATTTTTTTTCCTTTGAAAAGAAGAAAGTTATTTTTCAAAGGAAAAGAAGTTTTTAGATTAGTTATGCAATTTCTCATTAAGAACAAGACATTGGCACTGTGCAATTTTTAGCTCTTCACAACAATAACCAAAGAAATGCTCCAAAAATTAAAATGGCTGCATTAGAATTTATAAAATATAACAGTCATCATCTACAGCAAAGTATATTGGGGTATAACTTCAAATTTTACTCCTGACAAATCAAAGAAACATCCATCAACAGAATTCATTTGGTGCAAAAAGAAAGCAGTTAAAATCAATCATACCAAAGAGACGCAGTAAATGTTCAGCACCATACACTGTCGATGGAGAAACATCACTTTTTATGGAATCATTATACTGCTGTCGTTCCTTTTTGTATAGAAGCATAACTGGTAATGCTTTGTCAAAGTAACATCTCAACCCTTTAAGAATTTCTCCAATTGAATCAGCCATCCTGCTCCAGACATAGTTCACGTCAAGGCAATCAAGAACAACAGCTCAGAAAAGTACAAGAAAAATTAGAAGGATTATTCATGAAACGGTCATAGAAAAGCTTAGTGAAACAAAAATTTTAACGTTTGTTAAATCCATCCACTGCTATATTTATTCTCACCATTTACTTCAAAACAAAAGATGAAATTTGGCTGTTTCATTGGCCAATCGACCAAATATATTCTTAAAGATCAAGATCATGCATAAATAATAGGCAAACTCAATTCAGTTACGGGTGATTTATAAAATTATTGAATACGTAAAATCAAACTTACATCCCATCTTTCTTTGATTTGTATTCTAGGTACTTGGTCAAAACATCATCTACACTTGGTGATCGCGGAAGTTTAACAAGCTGCAGAATGGGAAAAGACAATCTCCTTGAAACCAGAAACAGCATCATTACATGTAATTTACATAAATAATAAGATGATGTGCAAGAACATCACCAGTGGAATTTTCAAAACATATTGAAATGGCCAGAATTCATTTGTGTTTTGATAGACAACTAAAAATTCACTTCAATAACCAATGATACAAAGATTGATGAACCTTATCTTGATGATTAATAAAATCCCAGTCATCAACTAGTTGCTTCTTCAGCGTAGATGGAATCTGGATCTTCACAAGCTTTTCTATGGCTGCATTATCCTTCTAAAAAAACAAAACAAGGTCAGAATCCAACACATATAAGTAGAAGAAAATTCCATGTTTAGAATTCATTACAAAAGAATAAACTGATTGTTTGAAATTTCTAAGGGTCTATTGCTTTCCATGTGTCCCGAGAGTAAAATAGGGTTTGTTCTGTCATAAGAGAGACTTCTGTAAAAGCAAACCACACCTCTATGCCTGAATCGCTCTTACGCTTCTTTCCTTTTGCTACTGCAAGAACATTAAGGTATCAGCATGAAGCTTCATGTCATTCAAGATAGTCGAAGATTAGTAAATAACAAATAAAACTTTATTTTAGATCAGTTATCCATGCATCTGTTTCACTTATTAGTATAGAATTATGCAACAAATGTAGCATGCAAAGTGTCCAACAACTGATTGAATATGATATTTTTAATTAAACGAAGGTGAAAATTACCGGAACATGAAATTTTGAAGATTTCCAGTTGTAAAACAATTAACATAAATAAAACGCGTAATGACATGAAACAACCAGATGCTTTTAGAAGGTAAGAATACATAAGAAACGCACCAATGTTTTTGATCTCCTCTTTTTCTCCCTTAATGTCTACAAAAAAATCTTGTAATATCAATCAAAGGTAATTATCAGAGAAAAATGTAAAAACAGTCACAATCAAGCAGAATAAAAGAAGCAATGCTACCAAAAATATAATATTATAAAACAAATGAAATTATGAACATCAATACATGCATACAAAAGTAAAAGTCAAGCTAACCAGTAGTGCCTTTTGGCTTAGTCTGCCCAGAACGCCCGGGTTTTGAACTCTTGTCCACACCCTGCTTTTTATCAAGGGCCTGCTGCTTCAGGACATTATCTTCGGTATGTTTCATCAGTCGCTCCACGCCTACCCATTCGTCCCAACTGTTGGCAATATGTCCAAGCCAGAATAATGATTTCTGTATCTCCTTTTAGAAAAGGGCATACATATTAATGAAACAAAATAAAGAACTTTTGGATAACCTACCTACAAATAATTTTACTGATTTTTTTCACACAAAAGTTATTTAATTTGAAACTAATAAACGAGGTTCTATTAAAGTATTTAAACTGAAAATTTATGAGCTTTTGAAGTGTCTTTCATGGACGACATAAACAGAATCCACTTTTGTACATATATATATTTCGGACTAGGTGCATAGCAAACCCTTCGCGCCTCAGAAGCAATAATGTTTTATGCTTCAATTACCGATAAAAAGGAAATGCTAGAGAAAGGATTTGCCTACTATTATTTATTCTATAAGTATGTGCATAGGTAATGCCCACTTCTTGGTAGTTTTTTTTTTTTATTTCTTTTGCTAAGGGAATATGCTGGATTTGATAAATTTAGTCAAATTGATTCAAACACATACATACAAAATATATAAAATCAAAATTCCGCGATGTTTCGGATAGTGCAATCCATATCAGAGATCACCTAAGCAAAATGTGATGATGATTGATGATAAGATACTGATAAATAAAATGACCTTTTATGTCACTTCACAAAGCATACGAAAGCAAAAACAAGAAAAAGGCATGCTCACTTTTTGTTCCAACCCTGCAAAACAACAAATCGTAGAATTGATCAGCAATTCACACCTCCAAGAGCCAATAAATTCCCCAGATGACAATTATCGTAGAAGCACAGCTTTCAATCTTTCATTAGGAAGATTCTACTAAAATTACACAGTTTTAGGCTTAAGTAATTGGGAAATTCTACCAAACGAATATGATTCTACGGATCCATAAAACTAACTCACCTGTAGGCTATAACAACAAACAACAAATGCAGAAAAACAAAGGGTAGAAACTCACAAGATAATGCACATAGTATCTCCTTTCCTTCTTTCGAAGCTCCACCTTCCTCACCTGTTACAACAAATCCGCTCCATCAGCTATTCAGTAATCAATGAAGACAGATAGTCAAAAATCTTAATCTTAAATAATTGGCATTATATTTATCAAGGAAATAATTAGCTAGTTTATATGCTCACAAAAAACTCCACCTCAGCAACTCAAACTCAAAGTCTTGTCTTGAAGATTTCACAAAACTCACAACCTCTATAACCCTAATTTTCATCATAATCTCATTCAAACTTAGCCCATCAAACAAAACAAAACAAGTAATAACTTTAAATGCTTTAATTATGACGTCAGCAGAACGACGAAAAAACGGAGAGAGATACCTTGGCCTCGTATATACGAGGACCATGATAAGCGAGAACACGCTCTCCTTCGGAGAAGAGACCGGAGTCTGACGGAGGATTGTCGCCGCTAGAGGCTTCACCGTCGCTGCTGGATGCGTCCTTGGAGGAGCTTCCCATTTTAGATATGTGGGCCAACCTTTCAGTTTATATTTTGATTGATTTTTGTGATTTTCCCTCTTACGATTTGAAATCGAGTCTGTGAGTTTGAGCTGCTTGAACTCGATGTTGAAAAGGAACTAATCAAAATAGGAGAAAAATACACAAAATGTCCTCTTTTCTGTTTTTATTTTACAAAACATACCCATATCTCATTTTAGTTACATTTTGTTACTTGAATGCCTACCATCCAACTAGATATAGCAACGGGGACGGAATCTCCGGGGACCCCTTTCCTCGTCCCCGTCCTCGAAACCCCGAATCCAAACCTATCTCCGCCCCCGTCCCCATTGGGATGGTATTTTAGATACCATCTCCGTCCTCGTTGGGTATCAGGGATCCCCGTACTCGCTTTAATACTAAAAATTAATTTTTTTGAAAAAATATATAAATAAAATATATATATAATTTAAACCGGGGATTCTCCGGTCAAAACGGGGACAGGGAATGGGTTCCCCGCGGATTCTTGGTTCAATTATCATCCCTACATCCAACCTAAGGACATCTCTAGCAAAAAATTTCTCCAAAAAAAATACGTCATGTAAGTATTTTATTAAATTCTAATTTATTAAATTCATTTTTTCTATTGATAAATCTTTTATTAAATTTTACAATAAGACTCATCATATCTCTCATAAATCTGCCAAGTTGGGCTAGCTCAGCTGGCAAGTGGGGATCCCAGGATTTCTCTCGGACCATCGTATCCGAGTTCGAGTCCTGCCCTCGCTTGTTGGTGGGAGTAAAATCCACAGTGTCCTCTTGGTAGTTACACGTCCGGAAGGA
>CANYCX010127558.1:0-11250 GCA_948193385.1 Breynia disticha f. nivosa
TATTGTGTGACACTACTGTTGAGATATAGGCTGGGCCTGATGATTCCAGACGAGAGCTCGATGCCGGTATGGGACCGAGAATTCTGAGAGAGATCTCGATGTCGTACTGGGTACGATGTCAATGAAGAAAAAAAGAAAAGAAAAATAAAAGAAAAGAAAGACCCCACGGCAGACGTTTGCATGTGATTGCATAACATTCATATGGATTTGAGTTGCATTCATTTATAACATGTTTGATTCGTGTTATTGATTATGAATGTTTTATGAATATTGATATTTGTGATTATATTTGTACTATTCGTATGAACAGTGGATATTGCTGCGATGTTTCATTCGTATTCTGATTACTTGATTCTTATGATTAATGGAAATGAGTTAGTGTATATGATGATTTGTTTGAGATTAAATTGATGGAGGAATTGAGATTTCATTGTAATGATTTGAGAGTGAATTCAAGATGTGAATGTTCAGATTATAAGATAATGTTTTGAAATAATTGAGTTGTTTGATTAGGTTATAGAAGAATCATATCTCGTGTTGGGATATTGATTGTCCATATGTTCATTTAAATTATACGGATCAATTATAGCGTGAAAAGCTTACTGAGTATTGTAAAATTTACTCACCTGTTTATGTGTCTAAATGATGTGCAGGACACAGATAGCTACTACTGGATCAGAGTTGCGTGATCTACTACCAGAGTTAGCGGTTGTCAGAGGTTTCCATCCATCTTGTTTGAGTGCTTCCAATTTTGAGATTTTGCAGTGTACATATTGTACAGTTTGTATAAATGTTTCTATCATGAGTTTGAATGTTTTCAAACTTCTTTTACTGTTTCCGCTGTAAAACCTTTTATGTTACGGATGTTTTGGGCCCGAGTTGTTTATGAAATATTTATTTCATTTTCTCTCTCCTCTTATTTTCCTCTTATTTCTCTCTGATATTATTATTATTAAAGAATATGATTTATCAGGTTAAAAGGATTTTAAAAATGAGCTTCACAATTAGAGCAAAAATTGATCCGATAAAAGTAATCTCCCTTCAAAACCCCTACTATCGATCTAATCCATTCCTCGATTGGTCACCAAAATCAAAACCCTAATTTTTACGGGCTTCGTCAAACCCTAAATCAATTCACTTCTTGAATATCTCTAGTAATGGCATCTTATCGTGTGCATTGGAAGTGAGTGGATCTGGTGGAGGGACCAGACGGATTTTCACTCGTTTGGACGATGATCCATTTCATTTAGAGAGTTCGGATCACCCTGGGATGGTGCTCACCACCACATTACTGAATGAGATGAACTTCTTGCAGTGGTACATATCCATAGAGACGGCCTTGGGCGCAAAGCTCAAGCTTGGATTTGTGAACGGTACAATTGCACAACCCTCTAAATCTGATGATAATTGCTATGTCTGATTGCGAGTGGATAGAATGGTGCATTCTTAGATTATTAATAAGATCTCAAAAAATATGGTTGGATCCTCTATGGATGTTAAGTCGGCTAGGGTTTTGTGGCTTGATTTGAAAGAAAGATTTGGGGACAGTAATGGGCCGATGATTTTTAAACTGCAATGTGAGGTCCATAACTTCTATCAAGGCTCACTCACTGTGACCATGTACTTTTCCACTCTCAAGGAAAAGTGGGATGAATTGGAGTGTCTTGCTCCAGCACTTCGTTGTTCCTGTTCTAATTGTACTTGTGATGTTGGTAAGCAGATTGCTGAGGCAGAGAACAGAGCAAAAATGATGCAATTCCTTTTAGGATTGAATGAGGACTATGATGCTATTAGAAATCAAATACTGCTACTTGATCCAATGTCGTCTGTTTCAAAGATTTTCTCTATGGTACTAAGAGTGGAGAAGTAGACAGAGGCTCTTGTTGCTCCTCTTAGTGATCAAAGTGCCTTTTATGTGCGAGGGAATAATACTGGAGGGACTTATTTGTACAGAGAGCAGAATGGCGCATGCTTTACTGCAACCGACAAGAAAGACAAAGGGAACAGATATTGTGATTACTGTAAGAAAGATAATCACACTCGGGAAACTTGTTTCAAACTAAATGGGAACCTGGATGGTATAAAACCAAGATGAAGGACAAAAAACGCTGAATCCTAGCCAGTTCTTTGCTCATAACGTTGCATCCAATTTTGCTGATACTCCTTTTGACCCCACATATGCTAATGATGATAAGGAGGATTTGAAGTCTGATGGGGCTACTTTTATCAAATAGGAGATTGTGTAACATCCTAAAAATACAATAAAAATACGATAATTATAATATTTTAAAATAAAAATATGTATAAATACGTATAATTTTTTTGCAAATTATTTTAATAAATAATTTGGTAAAGAATGTAAAATTTTTATAAAATAAAAATCGGAAAGATTTAAGTCAATCGTGAGAATAAAACGACGACAAAATATATTAATACGAATGGAGGGTTAATTAAATTCTTCGCGCTCATATAAATAAATAATTAATAAGAAATAAATCACGGGGAGATTACGACAAATATATAAAGAATACGAATTTCGAGAATTTCAAAATCAGAAAATTATTTGGAGTCCCGATAAAATAAATTACAAAATAAAATGAATTCAAAACGAATGGGGAATATTTTCTTTCCACCATTTCTTCCAGTTAGCGGACCAACAATCCAACTTTTCCTCAAATTACTCATTCTTTTGTTTTTGGCCCCCACAACCCTCTCTTTCCTCTCTCTTCCCTCACTTCTCTTCTCTTTCTTTCTCTCCATTCTCCAACGATTCCCCTTCTTCCTAACATCCAAATTTCCTCTTAAACATTGAATCATCCTCTTCCATAGCAAAATCATGATGGTGGGAGTTTAAGAAACCATTGAAGATCTTAAATTGGTAAGTTTCTTAAAGTTTATGTTAAATCCCGTTTTTATTCTAAGTTTAACTTCCAAAGGCCATAACTCTTAGAATATAGCTCCGATTTGTATGAAATTGATTTCTTTTGAAAGCTTAGTATGTGTATTAAGCATTGGTACCAAGATTTTGAGTTAATTCTTGGGTTAGGTTGATGAAAATGGTGTTTTAAGATGAAAGGTTAAAAGTGACGGGATTTGTTTTGGTTGATATTAAGTTTATTTTGAAGTATGATGTTAAAGTGAATTTATTTGGGTTAAAATGAAGGGATATTGATGGTTAAATTGTGAGGTTTTGAATGAGTTATGAGAAAGGGTTTACCTTAGGAATGCCTAAGAGTTTGGTGGATGAAAAATATGTCATAAATGTGTAAATGTAATATTGGAAGTTGGAGACTTATAATTATCCTTAAAATGAGTTAGTAAGAAAATTTTAAATGTGGAAATTAATGAATAAAAATAAAATTTAAGAAAAAGTTGATGGAAAAGATATTAGAAATTCTTGGGAATTTAGTAAATAAAAATAGATTATAGAGTAAAAGAGAGAAGATGTAAGAAATAAGAATTTAAAATATTTCATTGATGTTTAATATGAATTTGGGTATATATGTGATGAAATTATGGTTTAATTATTAATAGGAGAATCAAATTAAGGCGAGGAAAATTCTTGGCCTACAAATTAAACGAATCTTGCGAGGTAAGTAACATCGGACTCAACCATTTTTGTGTGTGTTTTGTTGAGAATGATTACTTGGGAATTATTTGTGATATTGGGTTGATGAAATGTGAATAAATATTGATGTTTATGACAATGAGTTTTATGTGATATAGTTTATGGTATAATGTTTTGTGGTATGTTGTTTAAATATCGTGATGATCATTCTCAAATGGTATTATTGTGGAAATGTTATGTTGTTGGATTATATTGTATGCCATATGTGGAATAATGATGAAATGGATGTTGTTATTGAATTTGAATGTGAGTTTTGATGGAATCATTTTGTTGATGTGGTTGTGTATGATTGCTTAGATGTCATAATTTGGTTGGAATTGAAAATGTTGTTGACATATAGAATGCATGTGTCATTCATACACATAGTTCTTGTTGAACATATGACAATAAATGAGAAAAAAATTGACGAGGGAGTGGTTTTAAAAAACAGGTGGTGCATCTGACATACTGCAAATGACAGGTGGTGCATGTGGCATACTGTCTTAGTGCTTAAAGCACAATATTACGGACAGTATATAAAACATACTAATCCGGGCACAGTGGATATTTGTATGCAGACGTGTATATAAATGTGTCAGAGCCAACGTAGGCAAAATTTTGAGATATATGTGTATAACCAGTAGCTCCCGACCAAAAAGGTCGGTTAGCAAACGTCGTATAAGGCCAATGTGGGCATAATTTAAAAATAAAGTGAAATGGTCAACAAGCAGTTAGGGTGCATTTTTAGGTCATATTGGACATATCATAATGTGTTTATGCAATATATTCATTTTGGTATGAATATTGAGAAGTTGTTAAGTTGGATTTATGATTAAATGCAATGTGGTATTTTATGTGATTTTAGAAGATTTTACAAGGATAATTATGAAGGATTATATGTTACATGATATTGGATTTTGTTTGGTGAACTCGATTTTATGTTGAAATGTGTTGTAATGTGTTTAGAATTTAGATGTGATTGAGGATTGAAGTTGGATTTGATTGTTGAATAGTGTGAAATGCTAAAAATTGGCCATTTTTGGAGTCAGAAGGACAACCTCGACCGTGGTTGTCATTAACCTCGACCGTGGTTGCCATTCTGAACTCAAAATTGAATGAATTTGATCAACCTCGACCGTGGTTGTCATTAACCTCGACCGCGGTTGTCATTCTAAACTCAAAGTTGAATGAATTTGATTAACCTCGACCGTGATTGTCTTTAACCTCGATCGTGGATGTCATTCTGAACTCAAAGTTGAATGAATTTGATTAACCTCTACCGTGATTGTCCATAACCACGAATGAGGTTGCCAATATGAAATTTCTACTATGTATTTGGATATTTAAATGTATGATTGAATTATTATATGTTCAAAGATTCACACAAGTACATATGAATGTTAAGAATAAGAATTTAATTGATATGTTCTTTTTTTTATTTACTTGCCTTTGACTTCATAAATAATATATATATATATATATATAATGTGAATGGTTGTCCTTATTAGGAAATGTTGCTTAATGAGTTTTCGTAACTCATGGATATTTTAAAACCCTGCCTTGTCCGGGCAGATTTCGTAGGATAAATTTCAGATCGAAAGGTGAGCAGTTTTGGCACGTTTGACTCACAGTTTGGACGCGAAGTAAAGGTGGGCGGAGCACTGGATATTTTATCTCTCCTGTTTTCATATGTATTTTGGATAAAATGTTTTGAATTGTGTTAATAGGGTTAATTTTGAAATAGGATTAGATTAAATTCTTTTCCTATAAAACCCTTAACTAAATTTTGTAAATATGTGGTTTGAATATGAAGGATGAATGTATGTAAATTTCTTATAAATGTTTCATTGTGTATTTATATTTTCAAAAACAAAAATTTCTAAACCCTTGATGTTCAAGATTTAATTGTTATCTTAAAGTAAAATAAAATAATTATTTTAAGATAATAGTTAAATTTTGGGTGTCACACATATGACAGGTTATGGTAGGACTTCATTAAGGAAACTCTCTTCCTAGCTGCTTTACAATGTAATGTTGTTGATTTAATCATGCTTCGTGTTACCAATGTTTGCATACAGGTGTTGTGGAATGGCAAAGCTACAGAAGCTTTTACCCCCACTAGGAGAATTCGATAAGGCGATCCATTATCCCCAAACATTTTTGTCTTATGTATCGAAAGATTATCGCAACTTATTAAAGACAATGTTTCTAATAACCTTTGGAAACCTTTTTGTGTTTCCAAAAGGGGCCCAACTATTTTGCATGTCTTTTTTGCAGATGACTTGGTGCTATTCTCTAAGAGTAATACGAGCCAAATGGAGATCATCCAGAGTGGCCTTGACTTTTTTGTAAAGCATCAGGAACCAAAATCAGCCTACAGAAAACCAAAATTTTCTTCTCTAGAAACATACAGCTGCAGATAAGAAGGGATATTTGCTCGATGAGTAATTTTGAAGTTGTACCAAATCTTGGCACTTATCTAGGAGTTCCACTTTTTACCGGAAGAATGAAAAAAGAGTCTTATTCCTGCATCACAAAAAGCATCCAAAGTAAACTCTCAGGTTGGAGAATAAAATGCCTTAGTCTTGCTGGTCATATCACGTTAGTGAATTCAGTACTCACGACCATTTCTTCTTATACCATGCAAAGTGTGTTGCTTTCTCAAGGGCTATGTAATGAGATAGATTCAATAATTCATGGTTTCTTATGGGGACACTCTACTGGGGGTTCACAAATTTAACCTCATTGATTGGGATTCAATATGTTCATCCAAAGAAAGGTGGGGAGGGTCTGAGAATCAAGAGAGCTAGTTTGTTGAATCAGGGATACATTATGGAACTAGTTTGGCAGTTCTTATCAAACCCACAAAGCCTTTGGAGTAAAGTTTTAATCTATAAGTATTTAGCTGGGAATGGAACCAACTTTTCCAAATCGAGAAAGACCAATCTCTCTCCAATTTGGCGTGGCATGCTAAGCTTAGCAAAGAACACAAAAAGCTTAATTCACTGGAGTATTGGAAATGGATGTATAATTAATTTTTTGCAAGACATATGGTTAGGAGAGGAGTAACTGCTCATACACTTTGTCAGTTCTACTACCCATAATTTTAATGAAGAGGCCACAATATATGACATGCTCGACTGCGGAACTGTCTTCGGGATCATATAGTTAACCGCATTTTGGTAGCGGGTTCTTTCTCCGTGAATGTAGACAATGATCAGCCATACTGGAGCTTATCTTCATCAGGGAAGTTTAATTTAAACTTTGATATTGATTTCTTAAGATCAAAATCTAATTTCTCCTATTTATCCTTTTAATTGGTCTAAAATTTGGTCTTGGCAGGGACCTCAACGGACGAGATCATTCCTTTGGTTAACAGTGAAGAACAGGTTACTTACAAACCAAGAAAGACATCATCACCACCTAGCTAAAATTGGAATATGTAAGCATTGCCACCGAGATGAGGAAACCGCCATACACGCTTTAAGGGACTGTCTTGAAGCAAAAACATTCTGGCAGATAATCATTGCATATGCTACTAAAGACGCCTTCTTCTCCCGATCACGACTGGAGTGGATCTATTCCAATGTGACATCTAAATCCAGTTGGCAATGCAAAATGCCATAGAATCTAGTCTTTGGTATCTCGACTGGAAACTCTGGGAGCTAAGAAATTCTACAGCATTCGAAGATCGCAAAAAGAACAAACAAACTAAAGTCTTTATTCTCAGCTTTGCGTTGAATTTTTATCAAGCAGTATCGCATCTAGGTGCCTTAACGCCTACAAAACAACGCCGACAAAGCAAAGTCTGGACTGCTCCTTCGGTTGGTAAATTCAAATTCAACGTAGATGCCTCTGTCAATTTCTATAGCAAAACTGCGTCCATAGGGGGACTTCTAAGAGATAGCTCTGGAATGTGCCTTGAGGCGTTTAATAAAAGAATCAACTTTTGCTGCCCTCTTATGGCTGAAATTTCGGCCATTAACAACGGTGTCCATTGGCTTGAGTCAAAGAACCTCACCAACGTACTAGTTGAATCGGATATTACGCTGGCGATTGACACAATCAGAAAACCAAGCTCATGGACAGGGTTCCATGAAGAACTCATTATGGAGACTGTTTCATAACTGCAGGATGACCATGGCCTCTCATTATCTTATATTTTTTGAGAAGCCAATGCAAGGGCGAGTTGGTTGGCAAAGCAGGGTGCAACTCTAAGTTTTGGCCTCTAAGAACTCAATGTCTTACCTTATCCCTCTATTCAGATTCTGTATCATGATACTCTGGATTCTAATGCCTCTGATGTAACTTTTTCATTTTTAAGCAATAATAGTCATTACCCACCCTTTATTACTGAGGCTAGCCTAGCTGGGTTGGCTAATAAGGGTGTCACTCAAATGTAGGTTCAACCTAATTGATTCAACATTTGAGCAGGTTGTCTTTTCAAAACAAAAAATTTGATATACGCAAATTGCCAATATCAATATGTACCTTCAACTTTTTCATCCTACAAAATAATCAAATCAAATAAACTAATTTTTCAATATTAAACACAATAAGTAATGTCAATTTATATTAAAATCTTTCATGATAGTATGAATAAGAATTAGTTTTAAAATATTGTACAAAATAACAATAAAATTCTATAAAAGCAAATGTATAATGTAAAAATTAGATAGAATCAAAATTGAAAAAAATTACTTTAGAAATATTTCTATCAAACAAAATTTTCTTTTAAGTTTAATTTAAAAATAATAATGTTGTAGCATTTTAAGTTTATGAACAAAATTTGTTTGTCTCTGTTTATTTGGAACAATTCATTTTCTGGAAGAATTTTCTTCATTTTCTAACATTTGTTGCCAATGAAAAATAAGTTAACAAAATTATAACTTAAAAATTAACAAAAAAATAATAATTATTTTTAACATATTTTTAAAGAAATTATTTTTATTTAAAATACATAATTATATCTTTTTTATAATTTTAAATATTTAATTATAAAATACTAGAAAATATAATTTTAAAAAGTAAAATTCTGAAATATAAAAAATATTTTTCACAGAAAATCATTTTTTGTCAAACAAACGGAACAATTCATTTTAATTTTACAAACAAAGTTTTAATGGTTACTTACGTCTCCCCAATTAAATAAACAATCAATGCTGCATATTGACCTTTTCTGTAAAGGGAAGAGTGCTTCTCCGCCATGTAAAAGGATAATATCTCCAAATTTTTTTTAACTTTTGGATGGTTAATATTCTGTTTGACTTAGATTGCTGGTGAAACTTAGAGATTCACAACGCTTTTCTTCTGTTTAACAGAAGCAAATAATAAAAGGTTTAGAGTACAGTAGGTATGAGACTATAGCAATGTTTTAGCAATGTTCAGTTGCTATGTGAGTGAATAAGTGATGTAATAGCCTTTTTTTAGTTTCATTGTTGTATTTCATTCATGCCATGATGGAATCAAATTTCCTAGTTTAGAGATAGTCAGGAACATCCTCTTAAGGCCTCAACCACAGTGGCACAAATCAGGTTCAGGTGAGACAGCTCTCAAGAGTCAGTAGAGACGTACGATGAAGTCTTCAATGTCGCTGGAGATCTATCAACCAAGCCTATAGTACCTTAAAATGCCAACATGACGCAGTGTTGTTACCAGAGTTTTTGGGGTGAACTCAAAAAGTGAGTCCAGCTAGTATCATCTAGTTGAGTTTTAATTTGAAAGCCTTTAATAAATTAATTGAATGGAATTATGTTCAAATTTCTATTATTCAGAACAAATTATACCAGAACATGCACGCAAAAAATCATGAACATGTTAATTTAAATAGTAATTTACTGTTCCAATGTGCTCTCTTAAATGCTGAAGAATAATACGAATCTTATTTTCAGCTCCACAACTTTTCTTGTTTCTGAACCTGTATATATATAACCTGCAAGTGTCTCAAAAAAAACTATACCAGAACAGCATGCAGAAAATCATGAACATGTTAATTTGAATAGTAATTTACTATTCAAATGTGCTCCCTTAAATGCTGAAGAATAATACGAATCTTATTTTCAGCTCCACAACTTTTCTTTTCCAGCTGTTGCTTTTTCCCTTAAATGATTAAGAATAATACGAATCTTATTTTCAGTTCCACAACTTTTCTTTTCCAACTGTTGCTTTTTCATGCACCCAGAAAACAAGAAACATGTTAATATGAATAGTAATTTACTATTCCAAATAATGCTGTTGCTTTCTCAAATTCTGGAGAATTTTTTTTTCATAAGAATAATGATGCGAATCTTCTTTTTTTTTAACATGCTTCACAACTTTTCTTTTCCAGCCTGTTTCTATTCATGCACCAGAAAATTAGGAACATGTTATTATGAATAGTGATTTACTATTCATAATAGTAATGTACATTTTGATTCGTAAATTCTGTATTATTCCTGCAACACAACTTGTACAATTTGATTCATAGAAAAACTGCCGAAAGTGTATATAAATTATTCCTTATTTTCTGCAACACAACTGTCCTAATATCAGTAACTAATAATGAATATTATTCACACAATACTTAGAACAGTGATTGTTTAAATCGATTTACCACTTTCAATCGATTTATATTTTTTCAATCGATTTTTCACTTTAAATTGATTTATATTTTCAATCGATTTGCAATCATTAAATCGATTTATATGTTTCAATCGATTTACCAATTTAAATCGATTTATTTTTTAAATCGATTTGTAACTTTTAAATTGATTTATATTTTCACTATTCATTCACGTTCATGTGACTATTCATTCATATTCTGACACTAATCACTATTTAATAAATAGTAAAATACTATTCATGAATCACTATTCATGTCAATTATGCTCAGTAAACAAAATTTCACTAAAAAAATTATCCAATTTTAATTTTTCTTTTCATTAATTCTTACCATATTTATCAATTTCAAATATTAGCACATTATTAAAACATATAAATGTATACTACATTTAGTTCAACAATCTCCCCCTTTTTGATAATGACAAAACTAATATGAAGTTGATAAATTGTAAAAAATTTATTTCTAAGAAAAATAAATACAAACTCCCCCTAAATTTAATACTCATGCATAAAGATAATAAATACGGCTCCCCTAAGTTTATGCACTGAATATCTCAAATTTTTAAACAATGTCAACCTAATGTCAACCATTTGTAATTTAATTACACATATTATTTCTCCGCCCTTTTTGTCATTTATCAAAAAAAATAATAAGTGTAAAATTATCAAATTCACAGGAAAACACATTATCATTCAAATAAGAAGATAAAAACACAGAGAAAAAATTTGCATTTTCAAACACAACTCTAGAAGTCATGTAGTATGCATTTTAGGAAAATTTCAATCCAAACTCAGTCATGAAGCAACATCAAAACACTCATAACCATACTTACGTACATCAAATATATCAAAACAATCATCAATTTTGTTAGTGTAAGCCCTAGCCCAATCCATTGTCTGTAACTTTTATTATTGAGTAATAAAATTATGAGGCATTATTTTATCATATCATGTATTGATCTGTGGTATGTGTTTGATAAAATATCCAAGAATATTAATTAAGCACTTGAGGTATCAAGGTTGAGGACCTTGATAGTAGAACC
>CANYCX010127580.1:0-13970 GCA_948193385.1 Breynia disticha f. nivosa
AAACCAATCAAGAAGCACAATATGCTCAAACATACACTTTCAAGCTACAAGCTCATTCAATCTCAATATACCAAACAAATAAGCTTAACAACACACCAAGCATAACAACTCACAACATACCAAGTATAACAGCTCAACAACCTATATATGTCCAGCAATGAATGCTACACTCACGTATGAAAATGCACATACATTTCCCAAGATTAATGTCTGGGGCTTACATATCTCCAATATCCGACCTCGAGGGCCATGACCATATAGGCCAAATATCGATCATAAAGACCACGACCATAAAGGCCAAATCACAACCTCGACCACTAGGGCCATGATCATAAGGACTACATATGCTCACACATACACATGCTCATAAAGCAATAACATGCTTTCACAATCATCGTAAGTTTCATACAACTATCAAACATGAAATATAGCCAATTGAGCATGCAAATAACATCATTTCAATCATGAGCATATTCACACAATTCATAATCACATATGAATCAATAATATAAATTCCGAATCTTTCTTAACATTACTTAAGCTAATTAAAGCTTTTAATGAGTTATGTTTAAGGAAAATCCCTAAACATTCTAACACTTATATAGTAAGCGTACGAATTCACTTACCTCGAAACACATGCCAATTGCACCGCTTACACCGACTCAACTTCCAAATCAAACTCATCTAGATCCTCCTAGACCATCAAAACAACCACAATCAATCATTCATTCAGTTCTTAATACTCCCCTAAATCCTAACTCAAATACCAGAAACCACACATGGTTATTCAAACTTCAAACAATCCAAATTCAGCAAGTTTCATCATTAACCAAGCAATACAAAGTTCAATCCTTACCTTAATTGACTTGGATGATTAATTCTTGCTCAAAATCTGATGTTTCTTGCTTCTAACACATTTTTGAACTTAGGATTAGGGTTTTCTCTTCAGCTGCTTGCTTCCTTTTCTCTGTTTTCAAAATGAATGATTCAGAATAGAATACTCGATATCTTTCCAGACAACACGACCACGAGTACGGGTCGTGCCTCAAATCGTGTCGTGAAATCTCAACACGAGTTTTAAATCAGTCGTGCACGATCTCGTTCTACAATTAATTCGACACGAAGGCGTGCCAATTTTCCAGGTTGAGCACGAGATCGTGCTCGTATGCACCCATGAGCACGGGGCGTGCTGCACGAGCGTGCTAACTGCTGTTTTTCACAATTCTTACCTAAATCGATCTGATTCGATCCCGTTTTAATGTATTTGTGAAATATTTAAATTCCCATAATTTTCAAGACATTACAATATATTTCCACGATAACCATATAATACACCCAAACACCATCAATCATATCAAACATACTAGTATCAATCTCATCAATACACATTTATGCATTCACTCAAGCTTTTCATGGAAAATTCTCATTCAAGTCTCGTTTATACAAAAGGTATTCATATAACCCCTAATTATTCTTTTAACCCAAAACCCTAAATCTCATATTGTTACTCATTTTTTGTTTCACTCTCAAACATTTCATTCATTAAACACATTATAGAACTCAAATTCATATTCACATTCCTATTTTCCATAAATCCCAAATTACCTAAACCCTAGCATCACAAAACCCCCACCATTCTTACAAAACTAAGCTACATTCCCAAACCATTAAGAACACTCATTAAAACCCACAATAAATACCCAAAACCCTTAATTTTACACAAGAATTTCGGATGGAATACGAGTTTACCTTGCAGAAAATTGTTCGAAAACCCTAGAGTTCTTCTAGGTTAGTTTTTCCCCTGCAAACTATGAATTCCTACATGTGGAAAGTAAGGTTTTGAGGTCTAGGAAGGTTAGGATGGTGTTTATAGGGTTTTGAGAAGAGGAAGGTTCGACTGTGTTGACGAAATATTTTTTCTCCCTCTCCCTTTTCAATCATGCTGCTGTTTTAAAATCTTGCTCGTTCAGAACGATTTTGCGAATGGTTTACATAAACCATTCACATATCCGTTTCCAACTTATTGTCTGCAACCACTCAACTTTGTCCTTATTTGAAATGGTTTGGGGAATGGTTTAACCAAACCGTTCCCTAAGCCGTTTGCTACTATTCTCTTTATAATTTTTCGTGCAATTTAGGTTATAATTTTTGGGGCATTACAATATG
Source organism: Breynia disticha f. nivosa (assembly GCA_948193385.1). Lineage (NCBI taxonomy): Eukaryota > Viridiplantae > Streptophyta > Magnoliopsida > Malpighiales > Phyllanthaceae > Breynia > Breynia disticha. Next base: position 2,167 of record CANYCX010127580.1, read on the forward strand.
AGTAATATAATGATAGAGGTTTACAAATGGATGATAATAAGGGAACGAATGCTTATATGATATGAATGTTGAATGAAAAGTTATGATGCATAAAATATTCAAATGAAACATTCACATGGATGAAAAAATGTAGATGACGGATGGACATTTATGCATATTGCGGGTGAATGTGAAAAATCTTGATGATAGGTGGATATGAAAGTGTAGAGGATGGATTGAAATGTTAATGTAGATGATGAATGGAAATTACATGTAGATGATGGGTGGAAAATATGATCTATGAATTCAATGGGAAGAAGCAATAGGAAGAAGCAACGGGAAGAAGAAAAAGTTATATAAATTAACATAAGAGAAAAAAGGAAAGTGAAATACAAATACAAATGATAATATGAACTAACATGTTTGATATGGAATATATATATTAATGTTGTGAAATATATATTATTATTGCATGTAATATGAATTTAATTGGTTCATTGGTTGCTCATCGAGTATGCGGCTTAAAAAATTTGCGTGTTTAGGTTCAAATCAGGTAGATTAGACAAGTCAGAGGTCTTGTACACAGATTGGATAGCTGATAGCTCTGGAAAACTTCTCTCTCTCATATTGTAATGTGCATAATGTATATATGATTGTATATATTAGTTTGTGTAACATAAATATGTTTAAAAATGTTAAGTTGATGATATTGGCATGTTTGTAGGTTTAAATGATGAATGAGTTATATAATATGCAAACTAGGGTTTATAAGATTGACTAAGTATTTAACACAGGTTGTGTTTCAGGTCATGCAGTCAACCTTTAGTCTGATTTCCATTTCCTATCTATTCAACATGAGCCATGTAATGGACCCCGTATAAGGAGTGGTCATTTACATAGTGTGCATAATATAGACATCCTTTTACCCGCGTAGTATATTGGAATAGTACACTGGCATTGAGTGATATTGTAGATTTTTGGCTTTGCCCGTGTTATCGTCTATGTAGTTCACCAAAGGTATTTATTTCAATCCTCTTTCACTATGTTTTGTAATGATTTCATCCAAAATTTGTACGAATTTATTTTTAAACTTGAAAAAGATAAAACAAAAGATGAATATATTATCTCTAATGATAAACACTTGAAATACATGTCAAACACCAACAATTTATAATATTAAATATGTGCAAAAGAGAATTTATCAATGGCCATAATTCTAGAGGTGTCTGCCCCTCTGGTTTTCAAGGGACTTTGAACATCTTAACCTTCCTCCTCATAATAGCCAATTATAACGATATTTTAAAGGAAATACTTATGAAGTTTAACAAATTGGAACCATAAATTTTTTCTAGTAATTCTTCATTGAAGTTGCTAATTGTTATTGCTTAAATTCGGCAATAATTTTCTCACGTCTCGCAAAACACAAGTACAAACCTGCAAAAAAGAACACAATCAGAGAACATGTCACTCTCCACCGTTTATGTTAGTGTGAGTTCTAAGTCCGATACAATTGTGTCATATAGAATTTCTTATCATTATATGTGAATGATAAAGATAAGCCAAATACATTTTTTTTTCTTAATTATTGTGCGTAAGGAATAGATAGAATGACCAAGATGTTAGTCCTATTCAATTATCAGTGTGACACACTAGATAGCGAAATATATGGACAGAGGATAACATCTATTCCTAGTTGATCATTGACAATAGGAATTATAATGAACCAAACTAGTATGTTGATCTATGTGATGATTGTGTTTCACCAATCATAGAGCATGGATGACATAGATACATTGAGGATAAATGAAGAAGATTCATTGGGTAGATTTTCTCAAATGAAAATGTTGCAGGGCTAGTAAAGTTATGAACATTTTCTTAAGTTGTGTTTATTTTTAAATCCTAAAACTGGAAGTCTTTATTAGTCTTGAGTGAATTCTAGTATAAGATATGTCTAATGTGGCCTACAACTAGGTTGTAAATATGGATATAATTGGGTATGCTAAAGTTCATGCTAAAGTGACCATAAAGAAGTGAACGAATTACTATTCTTAAAAGAGAGATGTGATATCATCAGTCACTTGATATGTGAACTGAGTATTTTTGGCCAAATGTAGGTTTATTAATAGTCTAAATCAATAATATATTTATTTCAGTTTCACAAATAAGATCAAGAAAGTGATAGTGTTAAATAAGGATGACTTAACCAATGCATTACTCATTCATGATATCAAAGTACAAAGAATTGTATAAGCTTGTGTTAGTTTAAGCCCTAGTCCCATGTATTGTTTGTTGCTTACATTCATTAGTTAAGATATTTAATTCAATATTTCTATCATATCTGTGCGTGAAGAAAGAATAGAATTCCATGATTGAATATCTCGATGCTTAAGTTGGCATATGTGATGCATATGCTTGTAGGACCTTTGAAGCAAGAGATTTCATTCTAAACATCTCTATTCATTCACTACTATAGGAATAGTAGATGAATTAAGACTAGCATGATCTTTCTGACTTAGTCGATTCAGTCCTACAGAACACAAGGACATGGGATATTAGTCAGAAATTATGGATACATGTTTAGGACATGGTATTTAGTTTAAATCTACCAATGAAAACAACTTCATAGTTTGGAGTCATAAGTAGTTCTCATATGCAAATCTTACATCAGAGTTCTTAGACTTGAAATCTCTACAAAACTCTAGATGAATTTTTATATACTTTTACATACGCCTAACATGCCCGGAAAACGGTGACAGGTATGGGTATGATTAGGTATGCATTGGTTCATGTTAGAGAGCACAAGAGAAATAAAGGGATTACTCACTCTCGAGTAGAGAGAAAATGCCCTAACCACTTGATCAGTTAACTGAAAAGAGGGTGACCACACCCAGATGAAATAATGAGTTCCATTATTTATCTAAAAGATTCAGTGTCATTGGAATATCAAGAAATAGAATTGACAAAATAAGGATGATTGTTCCATGCGTTATGTAATTCCGACATTTGGGGTAAAGGACTATGTAAGATTGCTTTAGGTCAAACGGATGTCACAACATCCTAGTTTAATTTGAATTGTCATAGCATTTTGCTAGAGTTTGTTTATGACCTTTAGAAATTAATTATTCCTAATTTCAACTTTAAACGGGCTTATAGGATCGCACATAAAGAATAAGTCTGAAAAAGGTAAATTCGGCATTTCTATTTCGGACGTATGTTTTGGTCATTTTAATGACGAATATATGAGGCAATAAAATAGGTGATTTGGATGAAAGTGTAGGCACAATAAAGCAACGGTACACGGCCTAGATATGATTAGTTGTTAATTATATTAAGTAACTAATCATTGAGATAAGGATAAAAACGATTAGGACATAAAATGGAGATGACATGTTTTAGAACATTTGTTGTCTTAAAAGTGTGATTCAACCTTATCTCTTATCTTATTTATCCTAAGATGATTAGGATTAGAAGTTGAATTTAATTTAAAGTTAAATTCTAATTCAAATATCAAAAGATAGAAATAAGGTATAGTTAAGATAGAGATAGGACTTTATTTCTTCACTTTTTTCTCCACCTTTTTCTCCTTATTTCTCCCGTGGTCATGTATTATAAATAGAAGAGGCACTCTTCTTATTTGTGTTCCTTCTTGGCCGAAATGAAGTAAATTTATTCATTAAACTTATTATCATTACAAATTTTGAAAAATTTCTTCATAGACAACAATTTTGTGAAATTTTACACATTGCATTTATTTATCCATTCATTGTTTTCATTTGCTGCTTGTTAGGGTTTAAAGAGATATTGAGTGTGAGCACAAATTGAGTCTTGTGTATTTGAGATAATGAATAATTTAAATGTATTTTTTTAAAGTTAAGTCATAATACTCGTTAATTCAAATTCTATTTTTATCTTATTTTGTTTTATTCCTTGTTTTATTTTATTATTGAAATATTTTTCCAAATATCAATTAAACATTAAGTCAAATGTCATAATATTAAGCAACTTATTTTAGCTTTGGTTGTATAGATAAAATATTTGCCATTTCATTATTTCTGATTATCTTTCTTGGTACATTTTCATTGAAAAAAAAGGAATACTTGTAAATAATTAACTTTCACGTACGAAAAACATGTATTTGTGGTCCGCCTGTTTTCCGTTATCTTTTTCCACTGAAGCTAAATCAATGGAAGCCTCACTTTCTCTCCTCAGATCTTTAACAAAAGCCATAAAATTTGACCTTACCACAGAACTTGCCTCATCTCCCATACTCCTCTCCTTCAACCTCTTCAATCTCTCAGTCATTTCTTCATTCTCCATCACTCTCCTCAAACCTTCTTCAATCTCTTCTTTTCCAAATCCATTAATCTTCACCCCAATTTTCCATTTCTCAACAACATAACCGCAGTTCATAAACTGATCACCTGCTAGCGGAAAACATATCAATCTTTGTTGGCATTTTATAGCTTCCATAATCGAGTTCCAACCACAATGAGTCAAATAACATCCAACAGCTTTGTGTTGCAGAATCTCCAACTGTGGTGCCCATTTCACCATTTTCCCTTTCCATGACACTCTCTCTTCGAACCCTTTTGGTAACTCTTCTTTCCAAGACGATCTCAGAACCCATATAAATGGTTGGTGCATAGCTTCAAGTGTCATGGCTAAACTCTGCACTTTTCCATCATTGGAAGAGACAACCCAACTTCCAAATGAGATGTATATAACAGAACTTGGCTTTTGTTTGTCAAGCCAGTTTAAACAACTGATATCTTCATCCCAGAAACTAGGGTTTTTTATGCTTACATGATTACTTAAAGGCCCTATTGGTAACACAGTTGGTTCATTCACATCTTTGTGTATCAATAAGTCTAAATTTTGTTGTTTTGGGTCGTCAAAGGATTCTACTGGAAAGGAATTGGCGAGAATCCATGGAAGGTTTTTACATCTTTGGATGGTTCTTTTCCAGAAGTTGAATCTTGCTTTCGTATCGGAGACCGTTCCAATTATCCATGGAAGCTTTTCTCCGTGTAGTAATGGTTGATTCGATAGGAATCTTGTTGGACCTTTCACTTGAGGAATTCCTGCATCCAAAGGAAAAAATAGGTCCGAAAGAAATTAGATCATATTTTTCAGAAAAAAATAAGTTGGAAAGAAATTAGATTTGAGTCTTCAAATAAGAGATATTAAACATATCAATTTAACTCATTTAACCTATTAAAATATATAAATAAATACATAAAGTTTGAATATGAGAACGGTTAACGGATTATGTTGACTCAACATGAACTTGATACCCGATACAAATTGATATGCATATATTCGATAGATTGCATGGGTGAGAAGCGTAGATGACGCACTTTAATATCAGCACATACGGAACAGAAGATTCGAAGTGAAAACTAGTGGTCAGCTTGGCTTTCCATTGATATTATTTGTTATAATTAAGGATGTATATTTCTTGCACAAGCACATGAATATACCTATTATTGTTTGACCCGCTATGCATGGATATTATCAATTTATTAATATGACTTGTGCTCAAATTAAGGCTTTATTTGTTATAAAAACACTAATTATAATTTTTTCTTCTTTTCAACAACAAAATATATATGGAACAATAAATTTATATATCTTAGGTATGAGGAATTTTTTATATATTTTATCATTTATATTACATTTTTATTAGTGACAATAGTTCTTTATGGTATTGCTATAATAGCCAAAATTAATTCACAACTTTCGAAAATATCCAACTTCACTTACCACTACAAGAAAATGAAAAATCAGCGTCAAATATTTTGCGTCAAAATATTTTGAAGTTAAATTAGCGACGAATTTAACATTAAAATAAATAACACCAAAATTCGAAGCTAAATTTAAGCAAAACAAAATATTAGAAGCTAATATTCTGAATTGAAAACAATAAATTTGACGCTACATTTGTGTCAAGATAAGGTATTTGAAGTTAATGTTTTGCGCCAAAATAGTTTATTTGACACTAAATTCTGCGTCAAATCATCTTCTTTGTCGCTAACCTAGCGTCAAAATGGGAATATAGCAAAAGGTTGAATTACAATTGAAATCCAGTAAATTAAAAAAAAAAAAAAGAGAGAGAGAGAGTTGGTTTGAAAATCCTGCCCTACATACCGTTATCAGAAATGAAGCCAGCTTGGACCAATAATGGAAGAGCTGAAATCAAGTGATATGTTGCAACCATTGCTGGCCAAAACCCGGCAACAGGAACTTCACATCTCCGACCAACTTCCACCGCCCAAGACGCCAATAAATCAACAACAACGCACGCAACTTTCCCATCTTCATTCATTCTCCCTACAACTCGCTCCAACTCACTCGGCATCTTCTTCTCCATTGCTTTCTCAATGGAGAAGAAACCCGGACATGCTTCTTCTTCCAACCCATCATCCATCGAGACACATGAAATTCCATCTATCGGATCGAGTTTTGGTGTGATCTTATGGTGAATGAACTCTGGAGTGACCATCACAGCCTCAAATCCTTGGTTAACAAGAGCTGAAGCTAGCTTAAGCATGGGAGTCACATGGCCCTGAGCCGGATATGGAACTAAAATCATTTTGGTTTTCCTCATCCACTTCATATCTCCCATCACTTCTATGGACTTAAGCCAAATTTGCCTTATCGAGTAATAAATATATAGAGAGGGAGCTGTGGAAGAGTTAAAGTGAACTTTAAACAATGAACATATCTTTAAAATGGGTTATTTTTTGGCAGAAGTTTTTTAATATGGTGAAAGCTAGTTAAAGGAGCATTAGCTTTAAAAACAATAAACATGTGAGGCAACGTGTTTATTGTGTGGGCTAACTTGGTGGTGATGAAAAAGTGAAACCCAGCCAGAAGCCAACAACAATAATTTGGCACTCCAACATTCTACCCTCATATCCATCAACAGTATCTACTTTGGTTGTGTCTGAGTTTTGAAGTTTGTCGAAACGGACCGAATATTTCAATGAACTAGAAAAAGTTTGATTTTTAGCTTTGGTCGATATGAACTGAGAAAATCGAAAAACTTTTTAACATAATAGACTTTACATGATCGTGGTAATTTGGAGGGTCTTATTAATTTTTTATTAAGAAGATTTCGAATTTTATTTTTACATGCATAAATTCAAAGTTTTTCTATTTCTTTGAATGGGTCCAATTTTAATAGGAATGTTTCTCTTATTAAAGTCTTTCTCGTAGAGTAAAGAAATATATTTTTTTTTCTCAATTCTAAAAAAATTGTAGGTAAATCACTACGAATATATTTAGAAAATATCTGAGTTTCTTCAAATTTTTTTTGAACTTTTTTAGATTGTATTTTTTTTCTTGAATTGAATTTCTTTAGAGAGAAAATGCAAGTGTTTTTGTTTTGTTTCTATACTGCTAATAATAGAAATATCTCTATATCTTGAGGCAATAAAAATTCAAAACAAATTTTTTTCTTCAAATATCATAGAAGATAATTTTTGAGATGCTTGAAAAGGATACATCTTGGTAAGGAAAGGAGTTTTCAATATCATTTGTTCTGATAGATTTTTAACCACAGCAAATGATTAGTTTATACATGACTTAATACATATATTTCCATTGGACAATTTGTAATTTATTTGAATCCACTGTCTATCAGTCCCACATAATATTTCCATAGTTTTAATGTAGAATTGAGTGGAAACTAAAACTTCTTGGCAATTTTGATCAAATTTTACTAGAGCTATGAAAGTTTTTTCAAAATATTGTTTGATTTTCAAAGTTACTGCTATATGCCATTTTGAAAAGTAACTATAACGTCATCGAATTTACGTCCCATTTAATTATTAAAATATGTCGAGATAGAGAACGATAAAAGAATAAATAATCGAGGCGAGAAAATCAAGAAAAAAGAGAACAATGTGTAACTACACGACTGTGTGGTATGATTCTATGCAAACAGTGTAATTTACAATTAGACTTACCGTAAATGAAATGAATGAATGTTGTTGAGGTATGACTTTTAAAAGTGTTGTTAATGCATTGAATATGATTGCAGGAGAAATTGTTTGTAAGTTGGTTTAGTGTAATTGTCTTGAAGTTAAATATAATGTTTGATGCTAAATAATTGTGGATAAATGATGGTTAAATAATTGTGGATAAATGATGGTTTAATCATTGTAGCCTATTTGTGAATGATTGAACCTGTATGATGGCGAAATTTGATGAACACTAGTTTGACATGAGGGACTGTACTTATCTCACATAAGGTCGTGTGCAAAACACACTGTGGGTGTGATATCTCACACCCTATACCTAGTTTGTCACAATACACACTTAAAATAAACTCTAAATCCATAAAGAAATTTGATACAACACAACAAAGGGATCATCTAGTTGAAGCTTAGGGCGATCTTCTCTTTCCTCAAACTACATGTATATTTTTGTTTTCACATATTTATGCTTTATTATGATTTTCTTGATGTGAATTATTTATGTTTGGATGTATATAGATAAATGTCACCAAAATGAAACCTTAATTTTCAGTTGCACGGTCTAGAACATGGACAGTGTGTTTACACTAAAAAATAATTCCGCTCCGTGGACCGAATTAATCAGACAAGTCCAATTATTGGTACAAATTTGTAGGCCCATTTTGGTAAATAATCCAGAAAAATATTACAAGAATGAAGGTGCCAGAAAAGAAAGCAAATCAAATACAAGGAGAATATTTCATTGATTATTCAAGGAAAGGAAGATCATTCACTAATCAAGAAGCTATTTGATTTACTTGCTAATTGTGAAGATGCCTATAAATAGAAAGAGAAAAGCCAAGGATAAGAGACACAACTCAACGAAATACAACCCAGAAACAAACCTGTTGACAAAACCATGTAGCAACCTTTTTCTTTTACAGATTTTTCCTTTTACCTTCAACTAAACTATTGTCGCCCTTTGCTTTATTTTCCTTTGATTCAGTTCATACTTTACAATTTACTTCTCCAGTCTCCGATCTACATTTCCAACCTCTAGTCTTTGGAAAAAACCTTCAATCACTAGCCGTGTTCACAGGTCACTGGCCCAATTTCCTACTGTCACAGGATCCATTTCAGCTCCCAATTTGCAGTTTACATTTTTAGACCTTCATCTACGTTTTTTTGCAACTCGTCCAAAAAAAAAAAGCATTCGGCCCCTGGCCTGAATTATCGTCTTCTTTAGTTTTAAATTTATTTTTTATTATTGTCATTCAGTTTTACTTTTCTGCAGTTTATTTGCAGTTTTGCTACTATGATTAATATTCAAAGTAACTTTATTTCAATTTCTCTGGCCATTTATTTCATGTTTGTTAATATTGTTATTGACAGTTTGCTTTATCATCATTGAGTCAATGACCTTTGGAGTGATAAAATCGTCCCCTTTGCTATTTTGCTACAGTCGTTTGAACATAAAGTCAGAATTAAGCACGCAATATTTTATTTTTAATGACTACGTTTGATTTTTTCCTTAGTTTGAAAACACTATAATTTCCTGATACGGTCACACAATCCCCACACCAACCTTTCAAAGGGGTGTTTGGTTTTTTTGAAAATCAAAGAGGGATAAACACAGTGTAGCAGACCGTGTAATGTCATAACTATATTAAAATGAAAGATTTTAATTGGGAACCACGTTTAAAACAAACATAGATGTTAGTAATTGATCAATGAACGATTAAAAAAGGGCTTTTAATTATAGTGATTATTATTAGTTAATTATAATGGATTAATGAGATTTTAAGGCTTAATCAATAACATGATAACATAAATATAGTGGGAAATTTTATGTAACCTTATTCCTCTTTTTTTTAAACTAAAAGACTCGAAGAACCAGCTTGAACTTATTCAAAATACCATAAGAGTATAATCAAAATAAACATATGTGAAATTTACTTTTTAAAGCAATTGATAGATAAAAATGGAGAAAGATTTGTTAGTGTGTTGGCTAAGTTTTGTGACGTTTAGTAAATAGAGTGGGATAAAATAATGATATTGTTTAGGCCCAAAATAAGTGGTACCGATGGAATGACCTAAACGGAGGCCCAAGCATGCGCAAGCCCAGGTTGTGAAGTCTTGTGGAACTAAGGAAAGAAAATAAGTCGGGGAATATTTGATAGAGCTGATCAAGGAAATTTTTGACAGAAAATTTAGTGGCCGCCAAAGGAAATAATTTGGCTGACAAAGGAAATTATCTTATTGCCAAAGGAAGGCAATTCTCATTAAAAACCCTACAAATATAGAAGAATGAAAGATACAAGACATATCACTCATCATTAGAAAGCAACCTTGCTCTTAGTTTACAGTACTTTTTCAGCCATTGACGAAGTTTTACTTTTCATATTTTCTTTACATTTCACTATCATCTTTAGTTTATTGTTATTTATTATTTTTGATTTTGACGATTTGAGTTCATTGAGTCAAGGACCCTTAAGGAAAGATCGTCCTATTTTCTCATTAGCAATTGTTTGATTAAAGTTCAAGATTTCACACATTTGATTTATTTTTTGGTTTGGAATAATGTTAAAATTCCTGGCACGCTCGCCTTTATTTATTTTTCTAACTTCGTTTGCGCTTTCCTTGTTAGGAAAGGACGACATTTGTCATCCTTCTAAAAAGTGGCAAACAATTTGGCACGTCCGGTGGGATGCGTGTTGAAAATGGTAGTGACAAGAAACAAGGAAGCTGAAGCCAAGGGCGTGGAAGAAGCTAATAGCTCTATGGCTCCTCATATACCATAAACATCTTCGGTCCAAAATTCCTAGGATGTGCTATATGAAATTAAGGCAACGCAATAGGAGTTGATGCAGTCCTTAAAGATCATGAGCCAGTCAATGGCTCAAATGACCCAGGCCATGACCCAATCAAGGGCAACAGTTTCCGTGCAAAAACCCTTGAAGAATTGACTGAGAGTATCCAGGACTCAAAAAGGCCAAAACCAATGGCTTCTTTAGTCCCAGTAGTTCACGTTAATCACGGAATTATACTTGAGAAGACACCCAAGGAGCCCAGTGGGATGGAATTCAAAGAAGACCCAGAAGCTGACAATGGAAAACAGGTGGCCACGGTCTACCAACCCCCACACAAGAGGGAGGACATGCCCAATGGCCCAACCCTGCCAGTGGGTAAACCTGTTGCCCTCAATCACCAGGAATATACTGGCCCATTGACACAGTCAGTGATGTATGAAGAAGGTGTTCCCTCCTGTGATAGAAACATCACACTTGCGGGGCAGTGGGAACTTTGAACCTACTGTTAGTGGATTACCCCTTGGACAAAACTCACCTTTGTTTACTCAGACCTTGTATGGTAGAAACATAGGTCAGGTGGATACCAATGCAGTTCGTGAGGTGGTAGAGTGTTGGGTTTTCTGACATGTTCTAAGACTATGGCAGCGGAAAAACACGTCAAAACACATCAGGAAACATCCAAGATCCACATATAATCAGGTTTAATGCATGGCAAAACAATCGGTTTATATAAATACTTAATAAAGATTGAATCTTTAAGAAGAAAAACATACCTGATTTTCTTCCAATGTCATGTGGTATATGGGCAATCTCCAAGTCTCTACCACCTTAGAATACACTAAGGTGACCTTTATGACACCAAGGAAGAATCCCACGTGTGATTCCTCTGCAGAATTAACACACAGATTAGTCGAAAACGTGTACTAGCAGAGGGAAGAATACGTACCACCTTATTCGCAGTCAAATGGATGAGATTCTTGTGAGCCGGATTGCACGTTGATTATCTCTTAATCAAAACCCTAAACTCACGTCACTCTTACTGAGAAAAACCCTAAAA
>CANYCX010127772.1:0-10422 GCA_948193385.1 Breynia disticha f. nivosa
AACTTGTATATAATGGCAAGTGTAGGTACATATGGTGATTGAAGACCTTGGACTTGGTCTTGCAAAGCTATGATGGGCTAGCTTGAATGGTTGCGTAGGATGATTGTTGAGTTTGTTAAGGAGGGTGTAAAAAGGCAACACTTGTCGGCATTTGAGAACTTAATTCCTTCTATTTGCACAAAAGAATTAGAGAGTTTTGACCTATGAAGTTTAAAAAGAAACAATGCTTGAAAGCTTGAAAATTGTCATTATTGCTCATAATAAATAGGCTTTGAATGGCCGGGAGTGCGCGCCAAAAGCGGGTCACTTTTGCGTTCGCTAGAAGTCTTAAGAGAATAAAAGTTTCCGAATGCCTGGGAGTGCGCGCCAAAAGCGGGTCACTTTTGCGTTCGCTAGGAAATAGTTTGACTAAAAATAAGAGCACAATCTAAGAAAAAGCATTGTAGTATATGAAAAAAATGATTTAGGCCAAAATTCAAATTTTATTTGTGTTGATATGATGCAAGAGAGTAACTTCTATGTTAGCAAGTGTTTTGACCAAGAGATACCACCAAACTCGAGAATTTGATCACCAACCATTTGAGTCCTTGAATAGCTTGCTTAGGTAAGTCTAGGTATCATTAACACTTGATCGTGTTATGTGAAACCTTGCCATTATGTGTTAGGGATCTTGAATACGATTGAGACCATGAGTGCATTTTGATTCGAGCTCTTAACCCATATGTTCTGATTTGTTTTGCTCGAGACGAGCAAAAGCTTAAGTGTGGGGGAGTTTGATGAGACTAATATGCACATCTTATTCTAGTTATTTCAAGTTGATTTTCATGTCATTTTAGTAGATAAATCAATGGATTTTATAATCTTATGGTTGTTTTGGTTTTATCTAGGCACGACTAAGGAATCTGAAGATCTTGCTATGTTTTGATGGAAAAATAAGGCACATCGACCGAGGCCATTTTGTAGTGCAAATTCACGAGTCTTTAAGCTTGGCCTGGGACTCAAGATCATGACCAAAATATGACCAAAAGAGTGATCATGAATGTGGAACCTCGAACTCATGAACAAAGAACTCAAATGGACTCGAGTGGGGTTTAAATCATGAAGCAAAAAGTTGGGCAGAAGGTTAGTCAAGAACGTGACTCACCATGATCATGTTTTGGAAGGCAAAAATGGCATTCGTGACTCAGGGAAGTCAGCTGAAAATTGGTCCAGAAACCCAACAACGAACGTGACTCACTTGAACCACGAATGGAGCTCAAAACGTGACTCATCTGTGCATCCAAATCTTGGGCAAATTACAAGTCACATTCGTGACTTATTGAACCACGAATCAGAAGCCAAATGTGACTCATTTTGTTGTTGCATTTCTTGGACAGAAAGTGAGTCACGAACGTGACTCAACAGAGTCACGAACTTGACTCACACTCTGAAGGCTAAAATGGTGCTAAAGATTGGAGCAAAATTGGGCAGAACCTATGTCACGAACGTGACTCATTTGAGTCACGAACGTGACTCTGTTGATGACAAACGTGGTTCACAAAAATATGGCCCAAAATGTCCTTAAGATGAATGGGTTAAGTCGGTGCACTTTGGACATTTTAAAAGGGGCTGAAAGGAGGCTATAAAAGGATTTCTTTTAGGTTTAGAAGGGGACTTTTTGGATGGACATTTCTTGGAGGAAAAGAGGGAGCTTTCAAGGGTTTTTTTTCTTCTTCTGCTCATGGTTATGTCTCCTTTATTTATCTTTTCTTTGTGTTTATTGTTAGCCATGTTAGGCTAAACATTTGTTGGGTTTTTCCTAAGATGTAAATAGATTCTATACTTGGTTTACTTAATAGATTTTGAGGTTTATGTTTGAATGTATTTATCTTTGCTTGAATGTTTATTATTTGATTAGGTTTATGGATGAATGATAGTTTAGACATTTTGTGATTGATTGTTTGAAGAGTACATATTGTGATTGCGATAGAAAGAGCGAAGTAATTGATTAAAGGCATGTGAAAGATCCATAGTAGTGACAGGCTAGGATTAGATCCCATTGCACCTTAATTAATCAAATGCTAGCTTAGAACATTTGATTTCAAACTTGTCTTATCATTCAATTTTAGTATTCTTGTCCAAAAATTGAGAAAGTCGAGGGATAAGAAGGCTAATCAAATAGTGTTAGGATTAATTGGATAGAAATATACCAATTGGTACTAAAGTGTTCGAGGAAATGACTATGTGACCAAATGGCCTTGCCTAGTTTAATGTATCACGAAAGTAGAACATTATCTAGGTTTAAGGACGCAATTTTGAGCATCCCAAAAGGGACTCTTAATTGACGATAGCACGAGGACACCAACATTAGCCTCAATCCATTCTAGTAACCAAGTGTGGATCTATTGAAGTCTAGGAAAGCCCGACACTCTTAGTTATTGTTTCCAGATTTTATCTCTGTTTGCATTTTCAACTACCTAAAACCAACAAATTTCCATGTTTACTGCTTGTTTTTATTTTATTTTTAGCATCGAATCTATTTAGGTACATCGTTCCTCGAGAGAATCGATCCCGGGAGACATACTTCCGTTGTAAAACTACGCCGGCCTAGTACGCTTGCTAGACATCGGTCAAGTTTTTAGCGTTGTTGCCAGGGAACAGTGTATTTGGTTTGATTTCGTGCTTTTTGTTCTTGTAACAATCTTCTTGTTATTAGTTTCTTCTTTTTGTAGATTTTAGTTTTGTTTATGCTTCTCCGAGGTCACAATCATCCGGAAGAACTTATCAACTACTATCCAGAAATTGAAAGGGTCACTTCTGCAAGGAGGCGTAAGAATATGAATATGGAACCACAATAAGGTTTTGATGAGGGGATCTGTGCGCCGGAGGGTAGGTAATGAAATGGGCGAGGATCCCATGTTGTTGAGACAGAATGATAATGGGGCAGATGGGAGACAAGCTCTTCCGCCTCAAGGAGGGGTTGGACATCGCCCTAGAGGTGTTTTGAGGGATATTCAAAGACCGATAATAGGAGTGTCATCTTCTTGTATTATGTTGAGTTTGGCTGTGAGGAATTATGAGTTGAAGGGAGTTCATTTCAACATGCTTCCTTCCTTCCATGGATTAGCATTGGAGGATGCACTATCTTCCTTCTGGGAATTTTATACGACGCTTCAGACATTTGTCCTTCATGGATTGAATAAAGATGAGTTGAGATTGAGGTGTTTCCCTTATACTTTGAAGGATAGGGAAAAGGCTTGGTTAATCAACCTACCGGAGGACTCTTTAGAGACATGGGATGAGGTATATAACAAATTCATGGCTAAGTATTACTCACCTCAGAAGACCATTGACCTAAGGAGCAAGATATGCACATTCACACAACCTGATGGCGAAGCCTTCCATGAGGTGTGGGAATGGTTCAAGATGTTTCTCACGCAATGTCCACATCAGCAATTCCCTTTGGCTTTTCTCACTCAAATCTTTTACGAAGGGTTGTCTTTAGGAAACCAAGCATTGGTGGATAATGCTTTCGGAGGCTATGTGGGAGATAAGATCGTGGAAGAGGCATGAGACATTTATGATGTGGTGGCCAATAACACTCAAAACAAGACCATTAAAGGGAGAAAAGGAGCTAATGTAAGTCAAGTGTCCTACCACAATCTGGATTTGAATTCGAAGATTGATGAGCTCACCAAGTTTGTTAGGACCATCAAGGTTTGTAAGAACACATAACTTCTTCGTCAACAATAGTAAGTATAAGGACGCTTATAAAAGTCATAAATGAACACTTACTCCATGATTATACAATCATAGTATATATCATTTATTAATTCAAACTAACGCACACTCATGCATTTGGAATAATACATTCATATCATAAGATGCATTCTCATATCTTCTCTTCTCTAAGCCTATCACCACTTTCGTAATTTAAACATATTTCATAAGAACTAAAACATATACATGTTAACATTTTTCATGCTAAACCTTGGATCATTAAGAATCCTTCACATGAAATCTTATCATCAAATAACCACCATGATATTTCATTATGGAATCTCATATCAAATTATACTTTCACATAAATTATTTCATAGCTCAACAATCACATTCATCAAGCACGATTTTCACAATTCTGTACCATTCAATTACTCAATCTCATAAACATGGTAAGTGTAGAACACTTACCTCAAAATCTGCAAAGCTTGTTTTCCTTGCGACATTACAATTCTGTTTTGATTTTGATTCCTATCCATTTTACGCACGTAAAAATCCATCATCACTCAAAGTCAAGAATTAAATTCTTCACATTAATACATTTTAAGTTTCTTAGCCATCTCATTCCATTTCCTATTTCCCTTAATCGCTCCACGTAAATACTGTAAATCTTATTCATGACTTTAATTTTCAAATAGTTCAAGTTATTGATTGTTAACTTTAACAAACATCACAATTCCTTCCTTATGATACAATCAATTTCAACCCCCTTTTATTTTAATAACAATACTAATTTAGTCCATGCCATTACAAAATTTTAGTTTAATGTCATCACTTTAAATCCTACCAAGCTTAATCTAAAAAACGGCAATTGCCTCCTTTAATTCATAACCTCCAAAAAAATTCAACTTTCTCAATCCATAATGATTCATATCTTACTAAACCAATTACACTTTACATTTAACTCCCTTAGCACAAATATTATACTATTCTATAGACCCACCTAAAGGAAATTTCTTTTCGCTTTCGGTTAGTCCACTCCCTTCTTTCGAAACATCAAAATTCTGCAAAACCCATCTAGCCAATAAAAACCCATATGTTTTCAATTCTCACCCAAATAGAAATTAAGGTTTTTCATTAAAAACCCACCTTATTTTACCATTGTCTTTCTGTTTTGGCCAAAATGAAGGGGAGGCACGGCTTGAGGGCATGCTGCTGGGCATGGCTTAGCTCCGGGCCATGCGTGGCTGTGGTAAGATGCGTGAGGCAGCAAGGCTGGGTGTGGTGGACCACGGGCCGTGAGCAAGAGAGATGAGCGAGTGACAAAACTTTCGTGTGGAGGACACGTGCGACAATGAGGAGAGGAGAAAGGCGTGGCTTGGTTGCACGCATGGTGAAGAGAAGAAGGATGGTGGCGGTGGTGCATGGCCACGAGTAGGGAAGGGAACGCGTGACGAAGAGGAGAGAAAGAGAGGCATCATGTGATGGGGTACATGGGAAGGAAGAGAGGCTTGGGCAGTAGAGCATGGGCGAGAGAGAGAGTTCTGCGGCTGTGGGAAGATAGGCGTGAGGAAGGAAGGTGGGCGTGAGTGAGGGAAAAGGAAAGAAAGAGTGAGTGACGGTTGAGTGTGAGAGAGAGGGAGGGAAAATTTGGGTTTCCCCTTAGCGCATGGCTATTTTAGGGTTAAAACACAAGAGTTGTTCCCTTGCACTTTGACTAAAATATCCATGTATATGTATCTTATTTCTTTTTTCCCATATGATATGTTTTCTTAATTTCGTAAATTTTTAGTTCATATGAAAAAAATAGTATGCCTGCATAACATATTCTAAATTTAAATTAATTCTTATGAGCAAAATTTTTATTTCTTTTAATTGACCCCATTTTAAATTTTAAATTTTCAAATTTTAGAATTTTTGGGGCGTTACAGCTCTCTCCTCCTTAGAGAAATTTTGTCCTCGAAATTTAGCCAAGCTTGTGTGGTTTAGCCTCAACCACTCGTGGATATACTAGCATAATTTTTAAGAAAGTAGACATGTTAATTAGCTTCTCTCAGATTCTAAGGCTCCATTGTAACTGACCTTTGTACCTATTCTAGACTTTTCCTCTTCATAGCTTAATCCTCCAAGAGGACTTTTGAATTTTGTATTATTTCTATGCTCGATTCCTCACATCCATCAGGTAATGTCAACCCAAGGTAGGTAAAATAAACAAATAATTTAAATTAATACTCACGAGACACTACTATTTACTCCCTTTAAATTACTCACCGAGATTTAGGAAGAATGCTCACATTCTTCACTTTGTTTGATTTCCTATCTCCAAATCCATTAACCATTTTTTTGAATTTCCATTTTCAAATTGTTATTCAACCATCATACATTACAATTCCTCAAAATTATGCTTGCAATTCACTTGCTCATTCACTTTTATATATCTAGCTTGGTTTGATTATCTCATACACAATGTGATTTTTTACTCTTTCAAGTCTCTAATGATATATTTTTACGACTATATGAATCTTCAAATGATTTCATTCACTTTTCAATCATCATAGGCAATTGTAATTTTTTCATCTCCTCAATTTCCTACTTAGTTCACTTCAACTTCTCACCATTATGCTCTTTCATTCGCCACTCAGTTCTTAACAAAGCCACCAATATTTGGGAAATATCTTTTCCGTATACTCTCGATACATTAAACAACTTCCTTATCTTTACATTACGTTTATTCCATTCCCCAAACAAGGGTTTAGTCACATAACATTATTCAAACAAAGACAAGATGTACCCATATAGGCGCATAAGTACGTGTCTTTTAAAGCTTAGGTACATTATGAAATAGGAGACACCTCTTATTAGTTTACTTTAGCTCTGCATTTCCTTGTCTCAATATATTATTCATAAATTAACAAGATACAGGCCGTGTTAAGGGACTGACGTCCGCTTTGCAATTCTGGAATTACAGTGCATAAGCATGAGGTCATGTACATTAGCACGAGGGGTGTGCTGATGTATTGGAAGTTACAGTGTTTTCGCACAAAGTTGTGTGGAATGGCACGTGAAATACTTAAATTCTAGTGGTTTGGCACGAAATCGTGTTGAACAACACATTGGCTATGTCGGGCTTTTGGATTCCCAAATCATACTATTAACACATTCTCTATCTTTAGAAATTCCACACCTTAACACACACGACACAACATGACATTTACACTACACTACAAGAAATTTCATCCATATTATCTCGCACAAACCACATATAACCAACATTTTCTCTCAAGAAAATTTTGTAAGAAATTCTCAAAAATTATTTCATGTAAACAACAAATAAATAAACATGCCTTCCAAACCAACAACACAACATGTATCCCCATATCAAATTCATATTACCTTGAACATATCATGCAAGAGTAATACAAAATCGTGTTTTTATGCCCTTATCATTCCATTCTCATGTTTTAACCAAGGTTTAGAATTTTGATCGTGCATCCTCCATACATGTAACCAATCACAATATACCAACCATTAGAATTTCAATCGCATTTTATCTATGCACAAATCATACTCAGTCAAACAAATAATTTAAGCATATTCATCTATCACATATAACTCTATCACTTTCATAATTAATTCCACATTTAATTGCCTGCATGCTATTAGTTTATGATTTGTTATCATTACTTTCCCACACACAAGTTCTAGTTCATTCTTTTACACAATCATATTTCAAATGCAAGTAACAACATGCGATTACAATAATCAATCAAAATACTCAAATCATATAAGTCATCTCCCATTTTTATTTCCTATATGAACAATATCTTGCTTAACCAGTGAGAAATTTTTGAATCGTTTGTCATCCATACACACAACCAATTAACCGAAAAGCTTAGTTACATATGTTCCATATAAATAAATTATCATTTAACAAACAACCCAATATTATCAAACATCATATTACCACTCCCCACATAATAAAAAAATCATGTGAGCAAAACCAATTCAACTTAAATTCACCTTTTGCCCCTAATTTAACATTTGATAAATCAAATCATTAGTACACACAAAGATGCATACCTTAAAGTAGCCAATCATGAGGATTCCACGAGGCTGAAGCAAGAGAATTTTTCTTAAACCATTTTTCTTTATTTTCAAAACCAAAACATTTTTGTTTATTTGCACACAAACATGTGAGTAGTTTTAATTACTCAGTAAGTTCTTTTAAAACACTTACCAAAGTAATTAATGCATAAGCACTCGTTTCTTAATATGTTTTATGTACATTATGCGATAGAGTAATCATCCTTATTTTAATTTCTATTCAATTTGTTCTTAATTTTCATTTTACGTCCTATTCAGGAAATTTTCTAGGTAGCACGGTTGTGCCAAATGAGCACGAGGGTTGTGCTCATCATATTGAAGAACAGTTTTTTAGCACGAGCTCGTGGGTCTAAAATTGATACCGACACGAGGTCGTTCTGGCTAACACGGTGGGCATTCCGACCTATGGATTTGCACATTTCACATCCATGTTTAAGGCAAATAAGGCAGCAATCAACTTTACAAAAGCTATACCATAATCTGTACTTTTCTAACAGAAACAGCATAGCAAATTCTATACCATAAGCTGTACACTCACTCACATCTTAATTTCCATATCACACAACCATTAAAGTATTTAGCAAACATAACTTAAGCATTTAAGCATCTACACAACTTCCATGGCATCAACAATAAGTATGAATGTGTAATAGAATACCAATGAAATGCTAATGCAAATCACATGCAATATGCTCCGGGGTTTCCTTTTCTTTACGAATGTTTTTCCTTACATCCAATCCGGCATCGAGCTCTCACTCGGGATGTCCTCAGCCCAGTCGGCATCAAGAACTCACTTGGAAAATACCTCAGGTCTAGCCCGACATCAAGCTCTCGGTTAGAATCATTCCTGGCCACGTGTCACACCATATGCTTATGCAACACATGAATCATATGCAATTCATTATGGCTATCAAATAGCAAATCAAATGCATGCTCATGCTTTTCATAACTTAGTTAATAAGAACATAACATAGATCATAATGGCATAATCCTCAACATCAAAGGCATAATCCATAAGCAAATGCTTACATAAATAATCTCATAACATCTCCACAATAGCACACAAGCTCAATAACACAAACAAGTACAACATATCAACCAAGTTCTTTTTAGGACACATTTTAAGGTACCATTTCAACAAATATACAATTCTCATGTACGTTTAACCATACAGATGCAAGACACACAATGGTAAGTGTAAATGACACATACCTCAAAAATTTCGTGAAGTCATCCTCGTGGCTCAACTCTGATCCTGATGTCAAAAATCACCTCCTATAAGAAAATTACCATACAAGGCTGTAAATAAATCATTCCACATATATAAACCTCAATTCCAACCTTTAATTAATCGAAGTCCCTAGTTTCCTCTGTAACATCTTGGAAAAATTTTCATATTAAAATAAAGTCAAATAAATGTGAAAATGTTAATATATAAAGCTATACGAAAGTTTGATCGAAGTTAAACACGCAACGATCGACGAAAATCGGAAAATTTGGAGTTAGAAAAGTTCATGGACTGGAGAGAAAAATACACAGGTTCGTTCCCACTCCGCGTAGTTTTTACCCACCTCACGTACTATTCAGAATTCTGGAAAAAAAATATAAGATATCGATCGATCAACCGATAAACCCCATTTTTACAATTCCTAAACTGAAACCTACAGAGAAAGCTCAGAACAGCAGGGGAAGAAGAAGGAACTCAGCTAGGAAAGTGATTTTGGATTGATTTCTTTGAGAATCTTTCATCCTAAGCTAAGGTAAGAAGAATGATGGTTTATCTAAGGTTGCTTTATGGTTGTTTGATGAGTTATTTGATTGATTTAGGATGGATAATTTACTGGAAAATGATTGATTTTGATCTAAAATTTATGGTTTGTATATAAGGAAAGTGTTAGGATGGTTTTGGAGGAAGAATTAACGAATGGAAAAGTATATAACCTAAGGTTTACTATAGGTTTACAATTGGTTAACATTGAACTGAAATGCTTATGTATTGACTAGAAATGTTGTTGGAATTGATGTAAATAAATGTAAGGAGTTGAATTGATCATTATGAATGATTTAGAGATCGAAATTGAGGAAGGATGATTTAAAAGGAAATTGTTGGAAATGTTAACATAGAGTTGATTTATGGTTTCCAAATGACATGTTAATGATTCTAAAGTTAGAATCAATGTTTGAATTCGGTAGTAATGTATCGCATATGATTATTTACGTACAGGAGGATCTGTACGACGACTGGGAGGACTTTGATTTGGAGTTTGGTTCGTTGATTTTGGCTTGCTTTAGAGGTAAGTGGGTTATGTTTATATGTAAGTGTTTTACGCTTACAAGTAAGTATTCTTATGCTTACTAAATAATTCGTAATTGAATTGTGAGTACGTTGATTAAGAAAAGTATAGATAGCTGGCCTATATTGCTATGCTGAATTGCTAGGTTCTTAGTGAACCATACTGATTATGAAATTTGAATCGAATGTATGAAACAAATGTAATTGAGGTTATAAGTGTCCTTTCACTTATCCTCGTAATAGTAAGAATGAAATGTTCTTACGAATGGTAAAGATAGAAGTTAAGAAAAAGTAAATGAAAGATAACCTTTGTGGTAGTATTATGT
>CANYCX010128365.1:0-11337 GCA_948193385.1 Breynia disticha f. nivosa
AGTCGTCGTACAAATCTTCCTGTACGAAAATAACCATATATGATACATTACTAACCAATTCATGTATTGATTCTAACTTTAGAATCATTAAAGCATCATTTGGAAACCATAAATCATCTATATGTCAACCATTTCTAATAATCTTTCCTAAAAACAATCTTACTCAATTCCATCTTAAAATAATTCACAAGCATTAATTCAACTCCCTACACTTAATCACAATATTTCCAGTAACCATTTCTATTCACTACATAAGAATTCAAAAGCAGCATCAACCATTTGTAAACCTTAAACAACTCTAAGTTCTTCACTCTTTTACCAATCATTCTTCCTCCAAAACTGTCTTAACAATTTCCTCATATACAAGCCATCAATTCTCAGTTCATTTTCATTAATTCCAGCAAAGAATTCATTGTAAACCAACCATATAACTCAGCAAAACAACCAACCATCAAAATTATGTAAACCATATCACTTTTGCTACCATCTTACCTTAAGCCTTAGGATGAAGAATTTCAAAAAAAATTAGCAAATTCACTTTTACTTCTCAACTGTGTTCTGGTATTTTCCTCTGCAAAAGTTTTTGGTTTAGAATGTAAAAGGAACCCTTGCCGCTTAACGATCGAAATCTTATATTTTTTTTTCCAGAAAATAGCACGCCACGCATGGTTGAAGTGTAGTACGCATGGTCGGCATGACTGCGCGTACTTCCTTATCCACTGTGCGTACTTCCTATTTCCAGTATTTTTTTGATTTTCTTCGATCGTTTCGTGTCAACCATATATCGACCTTTCATATAGCTTTATATATTGATGTTTAAACACTAATTTATCATAATTTACGACTAAAAATATCCAGAATGTTACAAACATTTTTAGCTTCCACCTCCTCATATCAACTTAATCATGTGAATTTTTGAGGAAAAATAACTTAAATGACAATTACAATTATTTTCAATTGTTTTGAATTTTATAAAGAAGCAAGACATAAATGTGAACATCTTTTACAATAAAACTTCACACATATGAATCCATAGGTTAGAACAGATTTTGACCTAGCTCCGATGGAATTATTTGCTATATATATAATGAACTAAAATATATTAAAATTTAAATATATTTAGAGACAAACCAAAAGAGTTATGGCTGTTTAAATTTTGCTAAAAAAAGATGGAGCAAGCAGAAACTTCATATCACACTTTGATTACATAAGCAGTTAAATTGACATTGTATATTAGTCTAAATGGACATCAAATCTGTATAGGACATTGGGTAAGCGCATATGAGAGAGAAGGGGGACATAAAATTGATTACCTAAGTTATCGAAGTGAGTATTGCTATTGTTAGCCTTAGCCTCAATACATTGTTGTATGCTCTTTTTGATTAATGTATGAGTCATTTGTTTTATCTTTCTTATTTCTATGCATACCAATTGATATAATTATCTATGAATGTTGTTTTAGTTTAAGTTATCATCTGTGCACATAGTTATAATACCTTAAAACATACAAGACTTCATTTTAGATATCCATAGTCAATCATTGTTATGAGAATAACAAATCAATTGAAACTGATATGTTTGCTCTAATATATTGAGTTTTGTTTATAAATCATAAGGATAATAGTGTCAAACATAGATAAGATACACGTTTGAAAAATAGTATCTAGATTAGATCCACACATGATAACACTACAAGGTACTAATCACAAGTTGTTCTCATTGCAAGTCTTACACTAGATTTTTGAGACACAAAATCTCTAGAAAACTCCTACGGAATTATTATGTACTTTGACATATGCCGAATGTGCTCGTAATAGAATGACAAGTATAAGTATGATTGGACATGGCATGGTTCATCTTAGAGAGCATAGGAGAAGTGAAGGACCCTCTTGATAAGAGAGAAACTATCACTGACCTTTTGATCAGTGAGCTAAGAAATGTATGACCATACCCTACTGAAATAATATGATTTAATATTTATTTAAGAGATTCAGTATCACTAAAAATCAAGGAAGGAATTAGATACTATAAGAATGATTTTTCCATCCCTTGTACTAATTTTAATATTTAAGGGCAGAGACTTTGTAAGATTGCATTAGGTCATTAAGTGAGTTAGTTTAAACCGTTGCCCCAATACATTGTATTATAACTTGTGTCGAATAAGGATTTATGAATGAAGTCTCATATGCTTAAAGGTCATACAATCAAATGTCTCACATATGATAGCTTTCATTAAAATGTCATTCATGGATAGTTTTATCAATTAATATGAAAAGAAAAATAGAAGAAGTAGAACAAATCTCTCATTTTACCAGTAAAAAAATGAACAACATCCAGGGATAATACTAATAGATTCTAGGACTTGGACCACTCATTCTCAGATTTTAACTTTTTTTATCTTTTTAAGCAAACAATCATGCTTCTTCTGTCAAAACACTCTCTTCTCAGGAAGGATCTCCTCATTGCTTATGCAATGACAAACACTCCAATCATTGGGCAAAATTGACAACCAAATATTGCACCACTCTTCAAATCTCCTCCACACATAAGTACATGTTTTCTTTGAATTCTTGCTCAAAATACATCTTCTCATCCAAAGGAAGAATGGTTAGGTAAAGCAACCAATGACAAAATCCATACATATCAATAAAATTGATGGGTGTCGAATCGAACAAATTAATTCCTCCTCAAAACTTTGTAGACAATAGTGAGCAAGGTCAAATCCACAGGGATCAGTTAAGCTCTTTTCAATTGTTAAAAACTCAAAGAAATTGATTAAATTTATTGTAATAAATAAATTACAAATAAAAAAAAAATAATAACAAAAAATCAATATTAAGAAAAATCTAGCACTGTAAATATCCATCTATTCTTGTAATTCAATAACAAATAAAAAAAATAACCAATATCATTATTATAGGTAAGTTATAGCTATCGATGACGCACTCAATAACCAATCTTTATATAATTCATTGGTAGTTCTGACACCCTTGCAAGCTACTTGCCTAATTGTAACTCAAGAAATTGTAAATTAAAAAGTGTAGGGAAAGGGATGCTTCTCTATGTCTTAAGTGTCATCTGATCGTAAAATGGTAGGCCTTGACATTGCATGATGTGGTGCAGTGTACTCTCAACCCTCGTCATTTTCCTCTCCATCCTATACATTGTTGTCTCCATCTGAGATAAACAAGAGTGAAGGTCACAGTTGTCTTTGGTAGTTAGGTCCAAAGCTGACTCTATAGAACAAACCTCATAACCTAATGTATTCCATCGAATAAGCTGAATCCTGCACAATGCTTCATAATCTAGTGTCTCTACAATAAATCTCAGTAAACTCATTGTTAGATGGATGAAAATCACACAATTTATAGCTATGTAGTAATCAATTTTTCTACAAACATATGCTTTGATGGTTTTTGGACTACCTTCAAGAATTACAAACACATAATGTAACCAATATTTATACTATAATTGTTCTCACTACATCATATTAAAAAATTCCAATTTAGACAATATGGTGCATCAATCTTTTTGGCCAAAAATATTAAAAGAAAAAGCTTTATGAAGTAGTCAACAACAAGGACAACACAAAGTGGCAACTTTAGATTTATTAAGGTGATAAAGCTTAGGATCTACAAACCATTAAGGATATAGCAAATACACATTAAACCCAAGACGTAATCACTGAATGCATGAATAAAGACCCGGTGATAAATATCAATTTGATTCATAAACCATAGAACACATTAAATTCAATCACAAAAAATGAAAAGTATCTTTTAAATTGAACAACATAAGTGTCACACCCAAATTTATAAAGCTCATTTTAGAATAAATAACACAATTTTGGTAACCTTTTTTTTTCAAAACCAATAAACAAGTCGAAGGAGAGGGAATGAATAATTAAATATATATATATATATATATATATATATATATATGTGTGTGTGTGTGTGTGTTACATTTTAAAGAGTTGACCAATTCGGTCATATACAAAAAATAAAGTAAATGCAAAAATATGCAGAAGCATGATCAATGAAATACAAATCATGTATATAAATCATTTCTATGTTATAGTTTGTATAGATGTACAAAAGTGGGTAACAAAAGAAAACCCCTAAAAAAAGTCAAAGTATCACCTCCCAAGTGGCCAAAATAAAGTCCCAACCAAGTCCACTCTTGCTCTGCGCGATCACCACAAACACACATGCACGTGAGTAATTAATTACCCTATAAGTATACCTACAATACTTACCAATATAGTTAATGCATAATTACTCATTGGTAAAGTGCTTTAGGTGTTTTATGTACTAAGGATAAAGGTATCATCCTAATTATTATCTACTTCAATAAGCTTTAGTATGTTATCAAAGGTAAGAAATAATTCATTTTTAATTTTCTCCTAACTTCCACGTATTAAGTAGGTTATTCATTCCATTTCCCATCTTTAAATATCCAACTAATAACTGTTTTGTTGGCAAGAATGGTTTGGGGAACAATTCATGTAAACCATTTTCCATCTTGTTTTACTTTCTTGGCATTCCTTAGATGCAAAATGGTTTGCACTAAACTATTCCCAAACCCATTTTGGACCCCTTCTGAAACTCCATTGAAGTGGAACAGTTTGCATAAACCATTCCAAACTCACTAACACTCCCTGTAAGTGAAACAACTGGGGAAACAATTTGCTTAGCTCGCTTTGACTTATTGTGACCAGAAAACAATAGCACTTAACATATAACACCTCACACAAATCAAGCTTATCACATAAGCATCTCATCTTAAATTAACACACACAAAGGCATCCTCATATACACCATATTCAACCTTAATCTCACAACAATCCACAAGCATTTCAATGCTCAATTCACACAACAACCACAATACATAATTCATATAAATACAGAACTCCAGCAATTTACTTAACATTAATCCAAAGACAAATGTTTACGCATATAATCCATTTCCACAAACATAATCACCAAAATGATAAATATCAATGTATGCACTCATGGATGCTAATGCAAATCATACAAATACATACCTCAGGGTCTTTCTTGTTTACATGAGAGATCTCTCTCTCCCCTCAATTTTGGGCTAATCCCCTTTTTATATACTTTGAGCTCTCACTCATCGGGCCAATCCCCTGATAAATTTAGAGCTCTCCCTATTGGGCCAATCCCCCTTATATATTTAGAGCTCTCGCTTTTTTGGGCTAATCCCTTCTATAAATTTAGAGCTCTCGCTCTTTTGGGCCAATCCCCATATGAACATGCAAGGATGCTCATCCTATTTCCATATGACATGAATAAATGAAATTTACACATTACTAATTGCATCATTAAAACATAATAACACACTTATGAAAATTCCACACTTTTTCTCAAAACACACATATCTCTCACAATTCCATTCCTTTACATATTTTCATACAATCATCCACAAGCTCATATCGTGTTAACCACCTCCACAATTTATGATTACATTGTTCCATTTCAATACAAACATTGTTTAACTTAACTAGCCCATAATTTGACTATAACTCAAATAAGGTTCATTTCCACAATCAAACCAAAATGACAACACATTCATAACATACACTTCGAGTCATTACCACTAGTTACATCTAAGCTGATTCATACTATTTTATAGCACACTAGCATATTCAATTTTTACTTAACACAAACAAACCAATCAATCAAAATCACAATACAATAAGTCCATTTTAAGATGCTTTACCCAACATTTTAGCATAACACATTCAAACAAATATACTTAACCATAGAAATGCAAAACATGCCAATGTAAGTGTGTTTCAGTGCACTTACCTCAAAATCTGCAAAGTCAGCTCGTCGCTCAAATTTGCTCTAGGGTTTGAATGATGCCTCCTACACAAATTAAGTCACATTTCCCTCATTAAACACATATCTACCCTCAATTTCACATTCTTATTCTTATTGATAAAAAATCTCCAAATTACCCAAACCTTAAAATCTCAAAGCTGCCCTCAATATCAGAATATCATGCTAAATGTTCACACATTTGGGATCGTTCATAAAACCCATATAACCCTCATAAATCTCACTCTAATACTCATAAATTTCATTTAGGGTTAGAGGTTTACCTTGCTCCAAGTTGCATCAAACCCTAAGATCCATCTAGCTCATTGTTCTGGCGTGAGATTACAACGATCTAGGAGTTAAAGGTAAGGATTTGCATTTGGGAAGGGTCTAGAAGTGTTCTGGCGTGAAAATTCCTTCTCTCTTCCCTCATAAGTAGGTGTCTAATTTTAAATTCCTGCAAGGATGAAACAGTTTGCTGAATGGGTTACCCAAACCGTTTTGCCTCTATTCATATCGAATTTAACTTTTTGCCAAGAGTGGAAACATTTTATGGAACGGTCTACCTAGGTTGTTCCCTAGGCCATTCTCAGACACTGTTTGCACATTTTTGCTAGTTTAAGTTATATTTTTTTGGTGCGTTAGAATCCTCCATCACTAGGAAATTTTGTCCCTAAAATTTTACAATCTAGGTTCTTAAACAATCATCAAATCATAATTATAAGTGCAAATACGTACTGCAACTTATGAAGTCTGTGGAAAGAAATGTGAGTACTTCTCCTGCATATTCCTCTCCACCTCCTAGGTAGCTTCTTTAGGTGAATGGAATATACATTCTCATGATAGGGAATAATCTCCAGCATGTATCTAGAATGCTTTTTTAGGACATATATGTTTAAAGTGTATGGTGTTGACACTACTCGTTAACTATTTAATTTAGGGTGATCATAATGTCTTACAAAAGATCGCCTATGATTTATGAGTTATTGCCTATGATTTATGAGTTATTAAACTCATTGCCTTTATTGAATAGTCCTGCAGATCGCACATAGATGGCAAAAAACCTAAAAGGGTATTTTTGGTTTTTCACGTTAGGTCAAAATCCGACTATTAGGCCAGATTGGGCATTTGGGCTAATTTTGGTAATTAGGCTCAATAAGGATGAGAAATAATATTTCTTACATGAATTTAAGACAAAGATTATTTATTTAATATGATGACTTAAGTGGAAAATATGTAATAATTAAGAAAGAGAAAATTTAGGAACATTGTCTTAAATGAAGACCTCATTTATGTGGGATAAATTAAAAGAATAAAATCTTTTAATTATCCACATTAATGGTCACGTTTTTAGGGAGTTATTTAAGAGAAATTTTATTTTATAAAAAACTTAACAAGTCCTAAAAGGATTAGGGTTGTTAAGAAGTTTAACCTAGCAAAACTTTTCTCTTTAAAAAGACACAAACCCTAGTCTTTCTTAAGAGAATTATGCCGCCCCTCTAAACACTCCCCTTGTCGTGAGGTTCCACCTAAATTGAGGGAGATTTAAGGTTTTTCTAGAAGTGAGAAAGTGAGATTTAGAGCTGATCGTTAGTGCTGATCATCATGTGCATCTTGCCTCACAAGAAAACTCATTCGGATTAACAAGAACCCATGAATCGATTTTACTTTCAGTGCTAGTACACGTTTCTGTTTAATCCGTGTGTTACTGTTGTAGAGGGACCACATTTGAG
The DNA here is from genome assembly GCA_948193385.1 of Breynia disticha f. nivosa. Classification (NCBI taxonomy): domain Eukaryota; kingdom Viridiplantae; phylum Streptophyta; class Magnoliopsida; order Malpighiales; family Phyllanthaceae; genus Breynia; species Breynia disticha. The sequence goes on from CANYCX010128365.1 coordinate 7,574, forward strand.
GTTCTATATTGGTGTCACAAAGGTTATTTCGAAGTATTTCGAAATGGTAGATACTATTCTTGCCCAAAGAACTCACTGCTTTGAAGGAAAGAAAGAAAGGTATGTCTTTTTTATTCAAGATTTAATTTTTAAGTCACCTAGTTATCATCTATTTGTAAATATATGTATTAGTCATGATTTTTATGTGATCTTGGGCTATTCTCGATGTGTTTAGTCATGTTTTTCCGCTACCTTAGACATAGAACATGTCAAAAAACCCAACACTGTGTAACGTAATCTAAAATAGAGATGCAAAACACACAAGCCATGTAATAACATGACTGTGTTCCATGTAAAAAGAGCAACACGTACAAGAGGCACAAATCATGCTCCTGACCATGTAACACCAAAACATGAACACAATAGATATTTAAGAAGGAAACATATAAGATCATGTATACATGTTGGGCCCTCTAGCACTGTACCAACATCAGTTGATCCAGTCTCAACAATTGAAGGAAGGTCCAAATCGTCAAAATTGTGCTCTAAGTTGCTGGAGTCGTCCCCCCTCCTGTCAGACATATATTGAAAAGAGCCAGGTCTAGACCAATCCTATATTACAACATTTTAACCTATTCTAACAACTCAACTAACAGAAAAATTAATAATATAAAAAATAAACATATTTTAACAATTAAATTAATTTTAATACTCAACACAGGCTGTGTGATCAAGCTTTAGTGTAATTTTCATAGTTTGTTAGTCCAACACAGGTAGTGAAAAATGCCATAGGCAGAACATAATACTTTACATAGGGCATAGAATGAACTATGACCTCATAATTCATGTGTAAATTTTTTTGAAAGGTAAGTTGTATCAACACAGGGGCTGTGGAAAGTACCATGAGATTCCTATTAGTCTAACATTGAGCCATGCCAATAGGAAATTTTTCACTAACACATGCCATGCTTATGGTTGTGTTAAAAAATATAGAGGTTTTAAATAGTTAACAAGTAAAATAGAAATGAATGAAATGAAAATGAATAAAAAAGTTTTTAATTGTTTGTATTTCCATTGTATGTTCATGATAAAAGAGAAGGTAAAAAGTCAAATGACAATATAATCACATGTTAAACTGTATAATTAGTTTAGGGTGTTATATTATACATGTCATAAAACAATTTTAATATGTTGTTATTATGTATTTATTGACTTATATTAAAAATTGGATAGTGGAAATTAATTACTAAGTTGGTTTATAGCGCAAGCCTTTTAATATGTGAAATAGGGTTTTTACACTACAAGATTCTGTGCATTTAGCATCCAAAATTTAGATTCCAACTCATTTTGGATGCTAAATTCAAGCATTTAGATTCCATGTGGACTCTAACAATTTAACTTCCATGTGGACTCTAAATTTAGCATCCATATGAATGCTAATTTGGCAGGATGGCAAACCGTATGGCAAGAAATTTTGGTGGGTTGATTTGGCGTTCACGTTAAAGCCAATTTGGAGTTCACATGGACGCTAAATTTTTAGAGTCCACGTGGACGCTAAAAATTTCATGTCCAAGCCTATCGCTGGGCTTTCTTTAGTAAATTCAAAACATGATTTCCTTAATGGTTCGAGCCTACTAATCCTTAAAATTTGACTTTTGTATTAAACATGAATAGCTATTGTATTTTGCAATATGTGAATTTTATTTTGAATGAATTGCATGGTACATTTATGGGCCTGAGGTTTGTATTATTTTTCAATATGGAGTTCATGGCATCGTTGATTTGTGTAAAAGTTTTAAAGTTTCTTAATATAGAAATTACGATGAAGACTTTGTAATAAGCCCAATGAGTGCAAAGTCTAATAGCCCAACCGACCAAACTTGGAGCCCATAATTTAAATATTCAACTATGTAATAGTATAAATCTTTAGTTGTAGGTTTATCTCCATGATTTCACGTTTATGTTTCTGCACATATACAAATATTCAATATGATTGAATGTCAAAAGTGCATTCAATCAAAAGCCATAATTAAAATGAATCCTTATAATAGTAAGTCACATTATTGTCTTCCCAATTCGAACCATGTCAAGAACATTAAATGTTTATCATGTACGACAGGAGTCCTAGGTGCACTCTTATTTCTTTGTGAAGTGTGCTTTTGTTAGTCTCTATGTGTGGAGCTCATTTTTAAATTCCCTTTTGCCTGATAATCAATAATCTTTATATAATAATAAGAAAACAAAATAAAATCAGAGAAAAATACAAGGAGAGAGAAAATGAAATAACATTTTATAAACAACTCAGACCCCAAAAAAGTCTTATCATAGAAGATTTTACAACAGAAAACGGATACAAGTTTGAAAACATTCAAACTCAACATAAGAACATTTATACAAAACTAGTACATATATGTACAGTGTCAAAAATGGAAGCAGGCAAAACAGAATAATGGAGCTCGACCTCTGACAACAACAACTCTGAAAGAAGGTCACCTCAGCTCTGATCCAGTGGCAACTATCTGCGTCCTGTGCATCATTTAGACATATAAACAAAGGTGAGTGTATTTTACAATACTCAGTAAAATTCTTACACTATAATTGATTCGTAAGTTTCAAATATGCATAGGGACAATCAAATAACTCATTATAACCTAATCAAATAACTCATTATAACCAAATCTCAGCACATTCGTCATTTCAATCTCAAACAATCAATATACGAATGAAACGTCGTAACAATATCCACTGTTCATACTAATAATCAAAATATGAACATAAGTAACTATACACATAACGCATTCATAACAGTAACATGAATCAAATATATTATGATTGAATGAGAAATCAAATAAATATGAATGTTGTACAATCATATGCGAATGTCTGTCCCGTGGTCTTTCTTTCATTTTCATTTTCTTTCTTTTTTTTCTTTTCTTTTCATATCATTTTTCCCTCAGTCTCAGACTGGTATCGTACCCAGTACAGCATCGTACCCAGTACAACATCGAGATCTATCGCGAAATCATCAGTCCTAGACCAGGGTCGAGCTCTTGTCCGGAATCATCAGGCCCTGCCTATATCTCATATCTCAGTGTCACACAATAATGCAACACAATGAGTGATCAATGCATTCATAAATCACAATCTCAATCACGCATGCTCAAACATGCTCAATCAGTAATCATATATCTCAATCTCGCAATTTCAGTCACGTATGATTATCAAATAAAATCTCTAGAACATGTTAATCAAACATATTTCAACCAAACATCAATATATAAGTCAAAGCATACCAAACTTAATCAAATATAGTTCATAAAATTGAATAACAAGGCAAGTACGATAGCATGCCAAATAATCACGTAATTAACTCGTATCAATGTTCCAAAGAACATTTCATACATAATACATATCATGCATAATAAGCTTTTCAAAGCTCATAATCAATAAACAAAGTATCAACCAATTTATGTCAATTAGGACATACATTCCTCAATCCATTCCATAACAATGAAAAACCAATATAAATCAATCAATCGCATTCATTATGGTTCAACGAAGAACTTAACAACTCAACATAGAATTATAGGCCTTTTCTAACTAAATAGAATAGCCTAAGACAAAGTACTAATCAATATGTAAGTGTAAGAACACTTACCTCAAAATACGTCCAAAACTCGACGAAAACTCTACTCCCAAAATTGCACCTCTCGTCGTACAGATCCTCCTGTATGAATTTAATCACAAATATCGTATTTCTTAACCAATTCATCATTGATTCTACC
>CANYCX010128936.1:0-10650 GCA_948193385.1 Breynia disticha f. nivosa
GAGTTTCTACTAACCTTTTCTTCAACTCCCTAAAACTTTGATTGCATTTCTCATTCCAGACAAACAGAGCATTCTTTCTCAATAAAGACATCATTGGTCTAGTGATCCTCCAAAATTCCTCAATAAATCTCCGATAATAACGTACTAGACCCAGAAAACTTCGTACCTCAGACACATTTTTAAGAGCTTCCCACTCTTGAAATGCTTTAATCTTACTAGGATCAGGTTTTACTCCCTCTACTGAAATGACATGTCCTAGAAAGACAACCTTTGACATCCAGAACTCACATTTACTGAACTTAGCATATAACTCTTTTTCTTTCAGCAACTCGAGCACAATTTGAAAATGTCTCCCGTGCTCTTCCCTGACTCTTAAATAGACTAATAAATCATCAATGAACACCACAACGAACTAATCTAAATAAGGCTGAAATACCTTATTCATCAGCGCCATAAACACAGTTGGCGTATTCATCAACCTGAATGACATTACAGTGAACTCAAAATGCCCATAGCGAGTCCTAAACGTCGTCTTCGATATTGAACTCTCCTTAACGCTCAGCTACCAATAACCTGATCTCAGATCAATCTTATAAAACATCGTCGCTCCTTATAGCTGATCAATTAAATCATCTAACCGTGGCAACATATATTTATTCTTCACTGTCACCTTGTTCAGCTGACGATAGTCGATGCACAATTGCATACTATTATCTTTCTTTCACATAAATAATACTGGTGTGCCCCAAGGTGATACGTTAGGTCATATAAATCTTTCTGTAATAATTCCTCTAACTGTCTCTTCAGCTCGTGCAACTCTACAACTATCATCCTGTATGGTGCAATAGATACTGGAGCTCCTCCCAAAATAGTCTCTATCCTGAAATCAGCCTCGCTCTGTGGTGGCAATCCTGGTAATTCCTCAAGAAATAGCTCAGGATACTCTCGTACAATCTCTACATCTCTCACCTCCAACTTAGGTTGATTCAGATCAATCACGAAAGCTAAATAAGAATCACACCCCTCTCGAATTAACCTCGTAACTAATACTGCCAAAATCAGACAAAAAGGAATAACCTTCCTCTCGTCGACTAACAACACTCTCCTCTGCCATCAAGCTCGATTACTACTTCTTTCAAATAACAGTCAACCATAGCCTTATTCCTAGACAACCAATCCATTCCTAGGATAATCCAAAAATTAACTATCCTTAGTACGATCAAATCGACTAAATAGGTCGACTCACCGATTCTGAGCTCATAGTGCCTCAATATGTGCCTCACTAGCACTGTACCTCCCGCTGGCATATATACGAGACTGTATAACTCAAACACTCAATACCACCTCTTATATGCTCAACTACACTCTCACTCACAAATGAACAAGTAGAAGATCAATCAATACTACAGTATCATATGTAAATATAGAAATAGTACCAGTAAGGACATATGGATCCTATATAGCCTCGTCTCTAGTCATACCATAAACTTGGGCCTGTGGTGCTGCCCTAATGCTGCGACTGCTCTACTAGATCCACCTACTCCACCTGACCCACCTCTAGAGGCTGCTCCTCCCCTAAAAGTAGACCCAGTGCATCGACCACCTCTACCTCAACTGTCCTCAATCGATGCTACAGCCTTATTATCTCCAACACTGCTCTGCCTAGATACACCTCCACCCTGAGGCTCTCTTTGCTCTAAACAGTCTTTGGAAAAATGAACTAGCTACTGGCAATTAAAACATAATGAACGTGTATCCCTACTGGTATAGGTACTTATACATCTGCTCTGATAAGTTGGAGGCCCAATTGAATGACTCTTCCCACCTCCTGCTCTACGTCTAGACTGTCGACTACCTCCACCTGTACCTCCAAAACTCTGGTATCTAATCTCTGACATCCTCCAGCTAAACTAGACCTACAAACCTTCTACGTTTCCCTCTCGCTTGCCCTCCTCGGCTAGCAATTCCTTTGCCCTAATGGCTGTCTCAAACAGAGTTTCGTATGTAGGTTGCTTTATAAAAATCCTGGTGCAAATATTAAACCTCAAACTTCACTCAAATTTATCCCTCCTTACTAATCTGTAGCAACATTGTCTATAGCGTAACGAGACAACCTGGTAAACTCTGCCTCGTACTTAGTCACGATCATCTTCCTTTGCTTCAACTCTAGGAACTCTATCTTTTCTTTGTCGGATACGGTGGAGGAGTGTATTTGTCTACAAATTTCTTTAGAAAGTTATCCCAAGTCAACACCGGATGATCTTTCTGACTATTTGGAATTGATTCCCACCATTTCCAAGCTACTTTTTAGAGGAAAGAAGTGGTATACCTCAATTTTTGCTCCGAGGTACACCTCATACGTGTCAGAATATGCTATGTATCCCTTAGTTAGTCCTCAGCCTCGACTGGATTAGTCATGCCCTCAAATGTTTTTGCCCCTTATTTCTTAACCTTTGCAAAATTCTTATCAATGTTTAGGTTCGCTAACTCCCTGAACCTCTCTAATATCTCATCATCTTCGCATCATCTCCTAAAATAGAGCATATACAGGATCACAAGGGGTTATAGGCATAGTAGGTTGTGCAGGTTGTTTATAAGGTATTAGGGGTGACCCTTGTCCCTCAGTAGACTCTCTAGACTCAACAGAATGATTATGCGATAAATCGTCTATAGGCTCCATCTGTTACAAAAATCAGATTTCAAGTTTTTTCAGATTTTCATATTGTAAAATAATGAAAATCATTGGAACAGTCCGCAGAGAATTTAATCCCTACTCTGATACTACCAAATGTAAAACTCAAAATTTAAAATCCATTTAATCGAATAATCCACATATTTGAGAAATAATTTGAAAATCAAATTAACACAAGATCAAGGAGAGAGAAAATACTATACACGCGATTTTATAAACTTCGGCCCAAAACATATTATACAAATAAATACAAATACGAAAGCTAAAAATACGTGCATATATATATATGTATATATGTATATATATACAAATGTACAAAATCAAAATACAAAACCTTGGAACCCAAACCTATAAGACTGATATCGCTCTGAAAATGATCACAACAAATCTCCAGTCCAGTAGTAGCTATCTACAATCTACACAACATTATAAACAATCACAGGGGTGAGCTATTTCAAATACTCAGTAAGTGTCATATTAACATTTTATGTAAATTATACTATGGAGAACATTCCTAATCATCTCTGATTCAAACTAAATGTATAATTCAGTTTATATACTGTATAGGGGAATTTCTCCAGTGAGCATGGGGCGTGCTGAGATGAACACAAGGTCGTGCTCATCACTAAATTCCCAGTTGGTATGGTTCGCTCCATATAGAGCACGAGGGAATGCTCATATCAAATTTTTAGAATTTCCCAAGCACAGAACGTGATGGCCAAATTGATCAAAGCACGAGAATGCGCTTGTCAACACGTGGTCGTGCTGACCTTCTAGTTTGCATGTGTCATTTTCAATTCTTATACACAAAGGTAGCAAACAAGTCTTTAAAGGTGCATACCATTCCAGTACCATAACCACAGTGAAAGCCATCCAAAAACAACATATTCATATCACACTTGCTTCTTTTTAAGCCATACAACACATGCCAAACAATAACATATTTAGCTCACTATCAATACTCTCAATATCAACACTAAGATCACAAAAACAGTAAGATATATCATCAAACACAAAATTCAAACTCAGCTAAATGTATAATGATGATGCCAATGCGAAGCCAATGCAATCAAACGATATGTCCTGAGGTTATACTTTTTTATTTTCTTTTTCTTTTCTTTCCATTTTTCCTTGGTCCCAGACTGGCATTGAACCCAATTCGGCATCGAGCCCAGCTCAAAATATTAGTGGTCCTAGAACAGCATCGAGATCTCTCTCAGAATAATCCTCATGCCTAGCCTAGGATATCCGCCAAGTGTCACACAATCAAATGCAACACATAATAAATCAAATGCATTCATATGGCCATCTCACTCAAATTATGTTATGCATCATGGTAAACAATCATATGCTTCCATATAACTCATATAAATATCATCAAAGGCATAAGCCAATAGCATACCATCTCATCATAAAAAATCAATATTAGGATGATATATGTAATATCACTCCAACAAAGAGCAATCATGTAACATTCTGGATATTTTTCGTCGTAAAATGACGATAAATAAGTGTTTAAATGTTAATATATCAAGGTATGGGAAAGGTTGATCGAACGTTGATGCAAAACGATCGATGAAAAATCAGAAAACCTGGAATTTAAGGAGTACGTGCAGTGGACAGCAAAGTGCGCACGGTCGCTGCCACGACGCGTACTGCATTTCCACCACGCGTAGTGTGATGTCGGCCTAAAAAAAATATAAAGATATTGATCGATTAAGCGATGAAATCCACTTATTCATTTCTAAACTAAAATCCTGTAGAGCTTAGCTTCAAAGAACCATCAGAGGTCTGAGAAATCATCCAAGATGTGATTTTGAAGGAGAGGAGTTGATTTCTTGCAAGAAATCCATAAGGTAACTAAGATTGCTAGTTGGTTGATTTTAAGTTGATGGAATGATTTTTGATGGATATATGGTTAGTTTATGCTGAATTATTTGCTGAAATTATTGCCTATAAATGCTAAGATTGATGGTTTATATGTGAGGAAAGGTTAGGATGACTTTGTGTATGATAAATTGATGAAAGGAAGGAATAAACCTAAGGTTTATTTTAAGTTGACAATTGGTTGATATTGAACTGAATTGTCGCTATATTGTTTGGAAATGTTGCTAGAAATAATATGAATAAGTGTGGGGAGTTGAAGTAAGCTTTGTGAATTGTTTAGAGATGAATTGGAGAAAGATGGACCTTAAAAGGAATTTGTTAGAAAAGTTGACATATAGTTAACTTATGCTTGAAAATGATATGTTTTAATGATTCTAAAGTTAGAATCAATATTTGAATTGATTAGTAATGCATTATATATGGTTGATATCGTATAGGAGGATCCGTACGACGACTGGGAGGCTGTTGAGCTAGTGTTGGATATTGTTTTGCTTGTTTTTGAGGTAAGTGTTCTTACGTTTACTAAATTGGATCGTAATCTATTTGGAATTACGTTGATTAAGCAAAGTAAAGATAGGTTCCTATAATGAAATGTTGATTTGTTAGACGACTTATAGTGAATCTGAGATATTTTTATTGATATGTTTCGGTTGATAGATGATTATACCTGTATGGTTTGTTTTGATCGAGTTTGATGTGTTATCCGTGTTTACCTACGTGGTATTGTTTGATTTGCTCTGTGTGAGATGAGATAAATGTTTTGGCTGTGTGTTCTGCTGTGTGCTATGGTATTGCTGAGCTGTGTGCGGAGTGAATGTCATTCAATGCTGTGTGCGATTATGAATGATATTCATATTGATTACATTCATACATTACATATCTGTATGACACGAGCCTGTGTGGCAAAAAGATAAAAGGATTACTGTATGTTTTCCTGGACTCTTGTGTGCTCAGGTATATGCCTTATCTCTACTGTGTGCGATAGAGGAAAATTTGAATGTTGTGTGCGATAGTGGATAATACTGGGGTCATTCTGTGTGAAATTGCATTTCATTGCACTTCATACATTATATTCATATATGTATGATTGAGAATTGTTATTGATGAACCTGTGTGGTTCGTAAATTGCTATATGTGATATTGAATGAACGATATTGAGTTTTGTGTGAAATAAAGATGATGGAATGTTGTGTGCTTTCTGTTTGATTTGTGTGATCTTATTTTGCTATGTGCCAGAGTTTGATAAAGTTGTGTATTGATGTGATATATGTGATAATGTTTGTCTGGCATTCGGGGATGCCGAGGGACAAGATAAATACGCACGTCCTCGTGCTATTATATACTTTCCCCTGCACATCATTTACGTTAAAGCTAAGAATACTTACTGAGTATTGTTTATACTCACCTCGTTGTTGTTTTTAAATGATTCTGCAGATCGTAGGTAGCTACATATCACTGGACCATAGAGTTGATCAGTATCTTCCAGAGCTTACGTCAGAGGTCGAGCTCCAAGTGTCATTTTTGTTATTTTGGATTTGTACATGTTGTACATTTGTTTATACACACAGGTTTTCAGTTTGAATGTTTTCAAACTTATTTGCTTCTGCTAGTGTTTTGTTTTATGAATGAAAACAGATTTGGGCCGAAGTTTATAAAATAGCGTGTATATATCTTTTATATTTTCTCTCTCCTCTGATTTTAGATTTGATTTTATATCATTTCTATAAATTATATGGTTTATCAGGAAAATTGGTTTATAAAAATGAGTTCCACAATTTGAGCATTTTTTGGTGTCTATAACCTTATTCATTTGCAATAAATTTTATACTTAGTGTCAATGATCAAAAAATTGAATTAACCGAAGAATATCTTAACTAGGACTTTTTATTATTGAATTTCATCTTATTTAATTTATGCTATTTCTTATAATAATGTTTTATTTATTTTTGGTAATATTATTTACTTTAAAACAAATTTCTCATATAAAAACAAATCTTTGTCATTTTATTTGGTTAGTTTTAACTTTTAGATAGTTTATCAGTATTTATGGATTCAACTCCACTTCTACTATACTCAGTAAGTTCTTAGAGTGGGTAATTTGTAATTATTAGTCTTGACAATTATCAATCCTCCTCAAGTTCTTGATGATGGACAACAACATTAAATGTCTTAATGTTCTTAGCATGAGTTAAGTGCAATTTCAAATGGTCTCATATGTTTGGCAAAGAATGAATAACAAGTTGAACTTTTTTCTCTTCAGTGAATGAATGACCTGCATCATGCAATTCAATGATCATATTATGCATCTCTCTCGAATTCCTTTTCAAACTATGATTAGGTCTTTTCTTATAAGTATCAAAATTGATACATAAACAATAAAGACATGTCATGGAAACACCTCCAAAAGCCTCCTTTCAAGCATCCCAAAGTTTCTTATTTATGTCGTGCACTCAAAGCATTTTCATGAATTCATCATCCGTTGCACTAAACATGAGTATTCAAACATATGAAATCTTCATTTTCTAAGTTTGATATTCCTTATAGTTCATATGATTCTGAGCAGTGTCTCTGATAATAATAGTTTGCGATACTCTCAATAAAGCTTGTAGAGCCTCTTGCTCTTCTATGAGGTATTCGAATTTTGTAGTCCACACACTATAGCTCTCACTATCCAGCATTAGTTCCTTGTTCAATTTGACAACAATTAGTTTGAAGCAACCATTGTAACTAAAAGAGAAAATAAATATATATAAGCTCAACAATACACCCTATTTATTATTTATCACTTAAAATTCAATATAGTTCTTAGTTTATTATAAATTGAGCATTATAACTAGTGTAAAGGATCATAAATTTATAAGGGCTAATTCAAGAACTATATGAAAATTAGATTCTAAATTTAGTTTCATTTCATTATTATTTAACATTTATACTGTTAAATATAGTACCAATGATTATTAGTAAGACTCATATTATAAAATCAATGTAAATAAAATGAATCAAAAACTAAAGTAAACTAAATAAATATGTTTATCATGAAAATAAACTATGCAAAAATAAAATTTGTTCAAAGCTATACTCTTTTTCAAACAAAAGTTATCGATCAAACAAAATGTTCAAATTCATGAAAATATCTCAATTTTCCTCATTTGGTCATCAACCAATAATCACTTTGATAATTTTGAAGAGTTGAAGGAGCCTCCTCATCTTCCTCCACATCCTCCATATCAACCACTTCATCTTACTTTAAGTTAATAACATTATCAACCTCCTATCAACCACTCATCTTCCTATAAGTTAATAACATTATCAGCCCGCCCGTGTGTGACTGAAAACATTGGCTTGAACCTCCAAGTGTGTGGTAGCAAATTTTGGCAAGGTGATTTAGCATTCACGTGACTCTAATTTGGAGTCCACACTGATGCTAAATTTTTAGCATCCACGTGGACTCCAAATTTAAAGTCAACGTGAACGCCAAACACCTTGACCCCACGAATTGTGGTTCAGGAAAATTTCCTACCACATTTAGATTCTATGTGGACGCTAAATTTTTAGCATCCACGTAGAATCCAAATTTGCGTTCACATTGACAACAAATGTGGCGGGAATATTTCTCTCCAAAATTGTCTATAAATAATTTCGTGAATCTACTTTTAAGTGCAGATGATATTCATTTAGCTAAAATATTGTGATAAATATTGTTGGAAGAGGAGAGCATAATTAATCCTTTGGAGCTTTCTTTTGTTGGAAGCTTTAACGATATAATTATAAGTTTTTAGTCAATTTTAGTTGTTTTCATATTTAAATGATGTTCTTATATACGTTGATATATGTTATAAGTATTGTGTATATAGAAAATTTGATTGTATGTGTTTTTAATTGTTAATGTATAATTAATTTGATTTGTACATGCATTTATTAATATTAATTATTTAATTAATTAAATATAGTTTATGTAATTATTTGTGATGCTCAAATTTAATATTTATTTAATTAAGATGTATCCAAAATCCATAAAAAATTTTGGCAAATAAAAACAATTGATGGGTCATAGGAAGAATCTAGTTTGCATATATGCGAAAATACAAAAACGTATAATTAAAATACATGAATAGAGTAGAAAATTCAAAAATTACAAAGGAGTTTACGAAACCATGGACAAAATTTTTAAATGAAAGGCTTTGTCATCGAACCATCGCCCAAGTATGGAATCCTCTGCCAACCTGCTACAACACAAACAACCACAATAAAAATCGGTGAGTATAAAACTCAGTAAGTGGATACCTCCTACGTCACTTACCAGTGCATATAAAGTCTAATACACTCGTTCATTTATTGTCACTTTTATCTCTTACTTTATATCATCGCGAAGTGTAACAACCTAAAATTTTACTTACTAAAACTTTAAATAAAATATAAATAGAATTGAGCATAAATTTTTCACGAATTATAAAAATAATAATAATGTGGAAGGTATGAGAATTTGTTAGAATTAATTAATGCGTTAAAAGGAATAATAATCGGGGTTTGTTCAGACGAGCAGGAAGGTCGAGAGTTAAGTGGACGGTTAAAAAGGAAAAAATTGTCCAAACCGAACCTATATATATCTTTGTTCCTCTCTCTCTCTACAACTCCTCATTCACGTTCTCTCTCCCCTCTATTCATTTAAAGCTCGAAAAACCTAACCCTCATCAAATTTGGTAAGATTTCTTGTTTAGCATTCTTGAAATCCCGTTTTTGTTTTTGACCTAACTTTCAGACATCATATCTCTTTTGTATAAGCTTCGTTTTGAGCAAAAAAGGCTCGTTGGAAAGCTCAATAGATGTACTATCCATTAGTAACCAATTTTGGGGTTAATATGTGAATTAGGTGTCCGAAATCAGTGTTTGGAAGCTGACCTATCAAAGTGACGAGTTTGGGTTTCCTAACCCTAGGTTTAGTTTTGAGTTACATTGCTTAGGTAAGATTCTTTGAGCCTTCTTGAGGTTATTTTTATAGTCAATTTCATTTGGTATTAATTGATGAGAGAGAATTGAATTAGGGTAGGAAAGTGTGTAGGATTTTGAAAGGGAAGTTAGGGGAAGTAGGATGGTAACTGTAAGTGGGAGCGTAAAAGTCGTAAAAGTTAACCTGAATGAGTTGATAGAAACAATAATGAAGGTTGGGTAAGAAATAAACATGGTGGTTGAAACAATATAGTTAGGTAAATGGGTATTTATGGTGGGAAAGAGAGATAGGGTAGAACATTGAAAGGAGCATTGTTAATTGATCGTTTTTCCTAGTTTTGTGCATACATGTATGTGATTGATAAAATTCCTAATTTGTTAATAGGAGGACCAAATCACAGGAGTGTGGTTCCCAGCCAGGTCATTAGACGAGTCTTGCGAGGTAAGTAACACGAATGCAACCATCCTTACGTGTGATTTGTTTGTGAACGATTTTTTGATATGATTGATGGCTTGAATTGGTGTTAAGATTGGTTATGAGTACATTATGTTACCTTGTTAATGTGTAAATTTGGTATACTTAATGACATACGATGAGTGCCTTTGAAATGAATATTTGTTGTTTATGACTATACGTCATTTGAATAATTTTGTGTTGATCATGTACATATTTGTACTAATGGGTTAAATGTTGATTTGTTATGAAGTTTGTGTGATTCATTATGATAGATTGGTTATAATGTTATAATTCGAAGGGATGTGGTGGTTTGCATTCAGATGATTGATTATGAATCAAAGTGTGAGTATATGATCATTTATGGTTGAATTCCATGTTGACTAATAAAACATGGTATGTTGGATGAATTCCATGTGTGATTGGTCGTATAACATTTAGATACAACATTCATGCATTTGGACTCTTAATGAGCATATGGAACTTAACGAAATAATGGCTCTTAGTGAGCAAAAGAATTAACGAGGGAGTGGTTATGGCACTTAGTTTGCAAAATTTGGTGCTTAGTGCACAATATTACGGGAGTTTATAAAACATGCAACACTGGGCACGGTGGTTGATTATTTGATACACAGACGTGTTTACGAATGTCCCAGGCCAAAACAGGGCG
>CANYCX010128957.1:0-10142 GCA_948193385.1 Breynia disticha f. nivosa
CACTAAGCTGGGAATATGATAGAGAGGAAGGAGATTGATGAAATGTGGGTGTTTTCTTGATGATTTCCGAGTGGAATGGCCTTAGGATCAAGGTTTAGAAGTGTAGGGAAGGGTTTGGGTTGTTTTTGAGGATTTTTGGCCAAAACTCTCGTTCATTTCTCTCTCCCTGACTAAAACTCGCGTATAATTTAATGAGTCTGCCAATTGTGGGCAAACGGCCAAGGAAAACGGCCAAATGGCCGTTCCCTCTGGTCGTTCCCACTCTGGGAATAAACGGTTTTGGGGGAAACGGCCTAGCTGGCCGTTCCGTGGCCGTTTCTGGTCGAATTTTAGGCATTTTTCGACGAATTCTCATAATATTATTGTGATATTTTCAGGGCGGTACAATGAATTTTGATTTAGAATGAGTAATTACACCTATAAAATGTCAAATTTAAGCTTTTTCACCATATTTACATCATGTAGAGGGTCCAAACTAGAAATTTAAAAAATTACTTTTACATTTAGGAAACTCAAATATAGAAATGAGGAGCCATTATTATAATCCACAACTTACAAGGCTACAAATAAAGGCCAAACTGCAATAGAAATTCATTAAGTTCAATCTTTTAAGGAGAAAATAAAGTGACATATTTTATATGTTTAAATTCAATTTTAAATGCAAAAGGAGATTAGAATAAATAAAATTACGTTTATAGATTATTATCAATAGTCTATGAATAAACTTCACTTTATCATTCAAGGTACACTCTGAAAAATATACTCTTACTCTGTCATAATGATTACTCATTTTTCTAATTGCTGATTTAAGTATCAAAGTGTAATCAAGAATCAAACACTAAGCTTTCTGACTTTTATCTTTTTTGTACATTTCATTTGTGAAACGAGAATTAATCTTAATTGTTGAATTAACGCAACAACAATAAGATTCACATGGAATATACGTTGCACTCCTCATAATCTACCAAATGTCCAATCTTTTCTCCATAACCTATTGTGAACCGCTTGAGTTTAGAAATATTTTTTTTGTCTAAACCCTCGGTATTCTCGATACATTGGCCGAGACTAATTCGGGCTCGGAGCGAGAAACACGACTCTTCCCTCACGGGGGCGACTCTCCTCGAATTTGAACTTGAGTTCAAGCTTTCATAGGAGGGTTTAATTGTCAGTTCAACTAACACCCTCGTGGGTTGAGTTTAGAAATATTGACCATCTAATAAACGTTCACAACTTATGTTTGCATTCAATTAAATTTGCTCAAAGCTATTTCCACAATAATTTCAAGCTGCACTAAGTCCAGATCTCTAAAACTATCCAAATCAGTCCATCATTAAATCACATTTCAGAAAGATGACAGCTTTACAGAACTTAAAAATAATATAAAAACTTCAGTTAAAACGCTTGATGATGTAACAAAAATAATATAATAAACGTGTTTCATACTTTATGAGTTTTTATGGTACAATTATATGGTCCATCCATCAAGAATGGCACACGACCATCCACATCACATCACCGTCTGAAATCCAAGGTACTATAAATAGCATCGCAGAGTGGTCTCCTGCTGCATCTCTACATTGTTCTTCTTATTATTTATGGCATTGTCTAATTCCATACCATCTCAACTCTTTATATCTCCTAATTTGAGCTGGTACAAACCTTCTTTCCCTAAAATCTTGTTAACTTCACAGAAATATTTTATCAGTAACAATAGGCTATTTGTAAGCTGTTCATCACTTGGGACACAGCAAATTTCTCAGCCTCAAAGACGTTCAGCTAATTATCAACCCACCATTTGGAGCTACGAGTTTTTGCAGTCCTTGCAGAATCATAATACTGTGCGTATTTACATTTCACTTTAACTTTCTTTATACACATAAGTAGCTTCTACTTTTTTTTTAATTAATCACTCTTTTTTGAAATCTAATTATTCATTTATTATTCAAATATCTTTTGACATTTTATGTGGACATAACTGAATTTTAAACATTTTCAAACTGAAACTCAAAAGTTTTGGATGAGGGAGAAGAGGTGCCCTTTTAAAACACATTTTTAATGATGTTGACGGGACACATCCAAGTCAGGAACAACTTAATGATAGAACGGACATTTGACAAGAAGAAGTATTGACAAAAATAACAATAATAATTCACAAATTTGTTCGCATAAAAATTACTCTGCTGTGTGCGTAGACAATGTGTAAATTATTTTAATCAAGATAAAATAAATTATAGAATATTGACACTATATTTTTAAATGAGTTTCATATGCTAATAAAATTATATAATATTTTAAATTAATTTTTTTGATAATTTATTAATATTAAAATGTATTTAAATAAGTATATAATTATATAAGATAATAATATTAAAATTAAACAAGATAAAAATTTTGTAAATCGATAAAATTTAAGTGAGAATCAAATTAAACATTCAAAAACTAATTATAATCTATATCTAAGTTACAGTCTATTATTTACATGTATAAATATATAGTTGCCGAATATTTATCTAAACAATAATGTAGATTACGAACAAATCTCATGTAGTTATAAACTCTATATTAATTCTAAATTAACAATTTATTCTATTTTTAATCTTGAAATTATAATGTAAATATGGGACGAAAAGTGTGACTAATACACCACGCATCTGGTGTGTCACGCACAACGACATACATAGTGGCGTGTTATTAGTACACTTTAGACCATTTTGAAGCTACCACGTGTTATTTCTATCCAATTATTTCCTTCTTTTACTCATTTTTCTTCACACATCACAACACCATTTCATTCTCTTATCCTCACATTTTCATTTTTTAACAATTTTTTGTTATATCCTTTCTCACAAAAATTAATTTATATAAGTCATTTCAACTTCACTTATCACTCTTCCCTTATTTTTTTATTATTAATACGATTTTTTTTTCAAAGACTTATGAAATTTGAAAGATTATTTTTCAAATGGTGGAGATAAATTGTTTTTAATAATAAATATATTGTTGTTAGCATAATTTTATACTTTGATGATATTTTCATTTATAAATAAATAAATATTTGTTTGTAGTTATATAAATTAAGTGTAGTTATATGTTGGCAATTGTAGTTATAATTTTATAAAATGTACTCATTATTACAATTAGACTAAAACAGTGGATCGAATCGGTGAATCAATCACCGGTGAAGTTTGATTTTGTCATTAAACCAACCCATAAGTGAATCAGCATCAAACCTATAGAAAATCATTGTTAATCTTCCAATTATGATATCATTCTCTATTGAAAATAATACAATAACTCTATGATAGAGAAAAAAATGTCATGTTGATCACAACAGGTTCTTCCAAGTTTTAGAACAATTGACTCAACGTCGCCAACAATGTCATAATTTCAATCTTAGAACGATTATACACAGTAAGATTCATAATTATAACATGTAAATCAATTTTCAAATATTATTCTTATAAATATGCATTTTTATCAATATTTTCTTTTAGTAATATAAAATTATTTTTATTTACAAAAATCATTCTTCAATTAATTATAACATTATTTTAAAAAATATAGTTTAATTAAATAATTATACACGTAAGAAAAATAATATCTAATTTATTTCATTGTCATCAACATATTATAACAATCATTAATTTCATCATTTTTATATTATTTTCAATCATTACATCCATCATGAATTATAATTAAATTTAATGAAAAATTATTTGAAGTGACGTTATTCAAACCTTAACAACATAATGCCACTTCCTAAAAAAAATTCAAAACCACCGTAAGATGAAAATTATTCTTCAATTGACGTTAATTTGATAATTTTATTGTTTTTCCTTTTGCCTATTTTGTTAAATTGGCATATTAGAACTGCGGCTTTGAACGTAACTGACTGACTTTTTGAACTCTTATTTAGTTCAATTCATTCACTTCGTTTCCATATTAGTACGCATGAACCAAAAGAGCTAATTTTAGGAGAATCATATTGACCTGAACTCGTTCATATAAATGAAAACATGCAGAATGAAATTTGGCAAGACAAGGCAAGAAAGTTAGAGGACGAAGTAAGACTCATGATCAAAAGCTACGACAAGACATGGGATGTAATTGAAATAATTGATGATGTACAAAGATTAGGATTGACATATCGATTTGAAGAAGAGATCCGAACAACTCTACAAAAGTATTTTGAAAGTATTAATAATGTCATGCCTGAAATGTCTCTTCATGCTACTGCTCTTACTTTCAGATTACTGAAACAACATGGTTATAAGGTTTATCAAGGTAAACAACTTTTTATTGTAATTTTTTTGGGTGAAAAGTTGAGTTAAATTTTTACCGAATACTAATGTAACAACAAATGTGCAACGGTGAAACAGATGTGTTCAGAAGGTTCATGGATGATAACGGCAACCTCAAAACTTGCCATCACAATGACATAAATGGAATGCTAAGCTTATACGAGGCCTCGTACTTGGGTTGCGAAGAAGATGACATTTTGGGCAAAGCCAAGTTTCAAATAGCCATACATCTTAAGAATAGTCAAAGGAACACAGACTCGGTAACAGTAGAGAAAATTAATCATGCTCTAGACCTTCCATTGCACCACAAGATGCTTCTATCAGAGTCTCGGTGGTATATAGAAGCTTATTCGAAAAGGAAGGATGCGAATTCCAAACTCCTCCAACTTGCCAAGTCAAATTTCAGTATAATTCAGTCTATAATCCAAAAGGATCTTCAAGATATGTCAAGGTTTATCTAAGTTCTCTAAGAAATTTATACCATGATTAACTTGTTGAAATTGTAATCATATTCAATGATTTTTAATTTTTTAATTTGTTTGATGAATTATAGGTGGTGGAATGACCTGGGGTTAGCTCGCAAACTAAACTTTAGCAGAGATAGACTTATGGAGTGCTTCTTTTGGACTGTTGGGATGTTGTTGGAACCTCAATTCAGTTCTTGTCGTAAATGCCTAACAAAAGTCACTTCCTTAATCACTACAATCGATGATGTATATGATGTTTATGGCACTTTGGAGGAATTGGAGCTTTTTACAGAAGCAGTTGAGAGGTTTGAACGCATGTCTAAATGCTCTCTTTTTTTTTTTTTTTGTAATTCATCTTATTTTCCCATAAGAAGTTGAAGTCTCCAACCCTTAGTCCGAGAGATGACTTGATAGCAATGAGTTATAATTCCATTGGTATGTTTATTCTCATTATTAGCCATGTTTATAATTATTAACTTGTATTTTTTGGGTCATTTTTAGATGGGATGTGACTGCCATTAAAGACCTTCCTGACTACATGAAATTGTGCTTCCTAGCTTTGTACAATACCATTAATGAGATGGCTTATGACACCCTCAAAGAACATGGAGAAGATGCCATTCCATACTTGAGAAAAGCAGTAGGATAAGTTTTACCCTTTTTTTATAAGGCATGAACCCATATGGGAATGTTTTAACATTTTACTATCTGTGTCACAGTGGGCTGATTTATGCAAAGCATTCTTACAAGAAGCTAAGTGGAGCAACAAAAAATCAACTCCAACATTTGAGGAATATTATGAAAATGGATGGCGATCTGTGTCAGGAACTGTTATACTTGTTCACACGTATTTTCTTCTCGGTTGTGGAATCTCTAAGGAAAAACTTGATTCTTTAATGGCTTATCACCCACTATTACATTGGTCGTCTGTCATTTTTCGACTTTGCAATGATTTGGCCACTTCATCGGTATGTATAACATTATCTCCGGTGGTTTAGTACAGGCATTATGATTTAGATAAGGCAGCAGAATAAACATTTTTTTTGTCAATCTTCTCATTAATATGAAGGTGAAATTGTTTTATTTTTATTGCAGGACGAGTTGGCAAGAGGTGAAAGCATAAATTCAATATCATGCTACATGAATAAAACTGGAGTCTCTGAAAAAAAAGCTCGCGAAGAAATAAGGGCTCTAATTGAAATAGCCTGGATGAAATTGAACGAAGAACATGTTGGTAACAAGAATACTTTTGCAGACCCATTTCTGAGGGCATGCATGAATCTTGCTAGGATATCGGAATTCACATACCAACATGGAGATAGCCATGGAGCTCCTGATGCCACTGCAAAAAATCGAGTTCAGTCACTCATAATTGAACCCATTTCTTAATAAATTATACATCAACGTATCGGCACCAATAATAGCTATTGCAAACGAATGCCAAGAGGAAAATAAGGGTTTTTTTAGGGTATTTTGTTTCTTATTGTGAAGAAGTAGGAGGGTGATCCAATGCATCTTTCATGGAGCAAACTGAGCCAACATTCTAAGAAGGTCTCAATAATATTGCAGTCAATCCTATTTGACTCTCTTTAATGAGAACCTGTATAAATTTTTCTCAATTTAAAACAATGATCAAATGAGCATATCATCTTAGCATATGACTTTATAATAATAAAGGATGGGTGTGACTAACAACAGGAGTGCTAAAACAAGCATTTACAACCATGTATGCAAATTTTAGAAATCCAGACATCGTTTAATGAAGTTGCCCATCTTTGCACTGTCGACCTCGTAAGTGGACCTCCCACCAATCTGATAAATCACAAACAGCTAAAGATAGAATTTGTGAGTTCAAAGACTCAGTAAATATATACCTCGTACGACACTTACCTAACCATATAAAGTCTAAGACACTCGTTCGTTAATTAGCACACATAGTTATTCTGTTAAGCTATAATCGCTTATCCTATGAGTTATCTTCAGAGCAAATCTCAATCTACCCACTCTAATTACCATTTTATGTTCTCATTTCACTCGCTACAGCCCCAATTTAAATTTAGCATGCATAAACTATACATGACACTCTACCTAACATATCGAGAAAACAATTTAACACCAAGTTGAAAACAATTTCATGTTTTTATACATTCGTCCAACCACTCATTTATTTCCATTTATTATCCATTTCAAACAATAGTTACCACGTTAATTCTTATTCACTAGCCTTTTTAACTACCATGCATTATTCATTCACACTGGATATCAATCATCCACCCTTGAATCATACCCCTTTCAAGCAACACTCCTAACTTTTTTCATGTTTAGCAACATTTTAAATCCCTACTAACTTTACCTTGTTTTCTATCACAACTAAGTAACTTCAACCAAAACAATTTCGCGTTTTACTCGCCCTATTTAAATGTGTATATGGATTAACACCCAATATAGAGTCAATCGGTTAGGTTGTTATTCCTTACACGAATTTACTTCGAGTAGGTGACCACAGGCTGGGTAATGTACGTTATTGGTCAGTGTAACGTACGCTATTCTAGGTTTCTCTTGTTATTTTGCATATTTGAATGACGTACGTTATGGCGCAGATAAACATACGTTACTCAACCTACAGAACACGATTCTCTTACTCCTAACACATTATAACACAACCGTTACATCAAAACGTAAGCACAATCATTTACATCATATTTCCTGTAACATCCCGAAATTTAAATTATGGAAAAATCAAATAAAATATGATAATTTGTATTGAAAATGACGAGAAATAAATGAGAAAACATGACTAGATTAAAGTTGATAAGTAATTGATGGGAGGATCATTTGAAATATGAAGGAAAAGCTGAAAATGGGCAGGAACAGCCAAGTGAAATGGCCTGGAGGCCGTTCCCACAGGCCGTTCCCATGCATTTTGTGTGGCCAGATGATAGAAACGGTCACCAGAACTCCCAGTGGCCGTTTCCCCAGGCTGTTCGCACCTAAATTGATATAAATACAGCCCAAATTTCTTCTCTCTCCTCACATAAACTTCCAAACCTTCATGAAAAACGTCCAAGAACCCTCCAAGCTCGAAAAATACCTATCTTACCTCAATTTGATCAATTGAGAAGGAAACTTACCTCATTTCTTGCCAAAAACATCACCAAGATCATTACAGTATGTAATTTGGTTTGTTTTGCCTGTTTTCTTGAGATTGAGAGTTAATATTGAATTAGGGTTTATGTGTTAAGTTGAAATTGAGGTTGGAAAGGTATTAGATTGATGTTGTTGAGCTTGGTATGACTTAGAAATGATGAATCGATGATTTAATTGCTAATTGATTAAGGGTTTCATAAGAATAGAATTACTAAAGGTTAAGGGTTGATGTTTTGAAAGGGATTTTATTGATTCTAGGTTGAAATTAATGTAAATACGATCAATTAATGTTGTTATATGATTAATTCGTATAGGCGGATCTGTATGACGTTTCGATTGAGTTTTGTCGGTGCCGTTCGTGAGCGGTGATTATGTTTGACTAAGGTAAGTGATCTTACACTTACTTAAATGAAATTATATGATGAATTGAACTAAGATTGAATTGGAAATGTGAAGAATGAAAGATAATGTTGATTGTAAACTATTATAATGAGTTGAGTATATATTGGTTAATAGTTGATTGTAGGTTGGCCTATAATGCTATGTTGAGTTTGTTAATTATAGAAGAACGGATTGAATCTTGTGCGATTTGGGTGATATGAACATGTTAAGTATGCTTATTGATGATGATGTTAATGTTGATAATATGTTGATCATATGTTGAGGAAAATGCTTGTTTAATATGGCATGTGAGCATACTTGATAACATGGATTGATTTGAAATGAAAATGAGTGCATTGACATTCATAATGTTGCATTTGCGTGTGACACGAGATGAGAATGAGAACAGACAAGGCCTGAGATGATTCCGGGCGAGAGCTCGGTGCGGGTAAAGGACCGAGGGATATTCCGGGCGAGAGCTCGATGCCGTCTTAGGGACGAAGGAAAAATGAAAAGAAATGAAAAAGAAAAGAAAAAGAAAAAGAAAGTGAAATGTGAAAAGAAGACCCCAGGGTAGTGGCATTCGTATGTTTGCATTCACATTCATTCGCATAAGCATTTGCATTCAATGATTATATGTTGCTTTTTGGTTGCTTGCTTATGAGTGAATGATACTATGTATGATGTTTGCTATGTTATGAAGAATGCTGATTGTATATTGGTTAAATGGTTTCGTGTTTGTTTGACTTGAAATGATAAATGGATGCTTGAATGAGTGATTATGCTAGACTTGATTATGTTTGATTTTAAGTAAGGTTGAATGGGAATGTCTTGGATACTTAGAGATGAAAGATGTAGTAAATGTGGTATATGACCTAAAATGGGTATATTGAAGTGTATGGACTAAATTTGTGTATGGGTGTTTTTTAGCTAAATGGTTAGGTTGAATGATGCTAACATACACATTGTATGAAGGAAAATGTATGAAGGAAATGCTAAGGTTAAATGTTTATGGATATGACATGTGTTAAGTTTGATAAAATGCTGAAATGTGGTTCCAGCAGGTCAGAACGGGCTTGTAAATGGCCTCTGGAACCGTTTCCAAAGCCATTCTGCCTATATTGAAAACCTGGACAGTGGAAACGACAAACCAGAATGGTTTGCCTGGCCGTTTCCACTGGCTGTTTTCTTTATCTAGGCAACTTAAATGGGATTTGTTTTGTGATGTTGCTAAGTCATAACATTCAATACAGACATCCAACATGATTATGTGCTGAGGAAAGCACAACTCGTGTTTTCTGGAAAATCAGAAATCAAATACGTCAAGTTTTGGTTTAGTACGTCCTCGTACTGGGTTAGCACGTCCTCGTGTTAATGTCTGATTCTTCCTGCGCTACATTTTAAAGAAGAACTATGAATGTGAAAATATATAAGTTACATTCCAGTGTTAAGAGCTTACTGAGTATTGAAAAATGCTCATCTATTTGTCTGTATTGTTAAATGTTGCGCAGGACGTAGATAGCTGCAGTTGGACCATAGTTGTTGTGATCTAACTTCCAGAGCGATATCATCCGAGGTCGAGCTCCATCTTTTGAGATGTATATTTTGGATTTTGTATACTTTTGTACATATTGTGTAAATAAACATTTTGAGTTGTAAATGTTTTTATACTTATAATCGTTTCTTCTGTGAAAATATATGTTATCGTTTATAAAAATGGGCCGAGTTTTTGGTTAACGAATTGTTTATTTTCCTCTTATCACTTGTATACTTAATGATTTTTATGAAATGTATTTAATTAATCGGAATTTATGTTTTTTAAAAATGAGTTCCACATTTCCAATCA
>CANYCX010128970.1:0-15322 GCA_948193385.1 Breynia disticha f. nivosa
GTAAGATTTAGATGGTTGAGCATAATGTAGGACAAAACCATATAAGGCTGTAAAAATAATCAATGGTGTTAAGTTCATTGGTACTGTAGAAACGAACTGAGATGGGTCAGTGGGCTCCGTGCTCTCACCGGCCGGTCTCAATAGCTACGTTCCTGTATTATTTTTATAGTGATGTTTCCTCGTGTTTGCTGGTGTAACGTAGACACCATCATTATTTTATTAAAAAATTGGTGTACTTACTATTAAATTTTTCTAGTTGCGTCAAGTTTATACTTAAATGTTAATAAATTAACCATGATCATAAATTGTATATAGTAGATTTGACGTAGATGCAAAATTAGCCATGATCATAAAGTGAATATAGTGTTAAAGGACAAAATTATCATTTCATAATTGTAACAAATGTTGTTCTAGAATTATCTGTAAGCAACACATTTAAATTGCAATCTGTTGATATTTTTGACATACAGCAAATCATTTTCTCTACTATATACAACTTTCTTTGTTTTGTAGGAAACCATGGAGCTAATCAAATTTCAAACACTGATTATACAAATCTGCAGCAATCTTTGAATCAATCTTTCCAACACATAAACCTCAGTTGTGTTCTTTCATATGAATTCAACGTATTGTATACAACATGTTTTGCCCGAGTCCTTAACAAATATGAAATTTGTAAACTAGAAATGTTTGTAAGTCTTTTTATAGTTTAGGTGTTGTGCAGTCCTAATGATATGAAAGTTTAGAAACAGGGCCTTCCAAGTCATTTTTGTTCAAACAACCTTCTTAAGCGCGATGAATATGTTCATATGACAGATGAAAATGGAGATGGGTACAATGCATATTTCAAATAGTGCTTATCGTTTCTTTCCATAATGCTGTTTCATATGATCAAGCCTTCTATCTTGTTTCCAGATCAACATCATAAGGCTGAATAATTCTGATACTGCCTAGTCGCTTTGACTCTCGCACAAACTGGAAACAAACACAGCAGTTCAGTAGGTAATTGGTAATTAAATTGGAAAGTGCGATTCTTTTATTGAAATTGTTGGATAGAAATGTACGTTGTTGCTTCATTGTTACTAATAGAATGGGTAGTTGTTGATGACTCAGTCACTGCTAGCTTAGAGTAGTAGAATTAAAATCTTGACCAGGAGTGTTTTTTGGCCTTTTGGGCATGTCACCATCTTGGTCATCTTTTTATATTTGACCAACTTGAAGTCCACGGTATGCATTCCTTTTCTTTACTTGAATGGATATTAGATTAGAGCTAAGCTCTTAGATATGCTTGAACTAAACCGAATATTCGTTCCGAAAAGAATCGAAACTGACTTTTTCCAATCTGAACTGACTCAAAAGTTTCACCTGATACGGTTCTGGTTCTTAACTAATATCCGAACCAAAAACCAAGCCGACCCGATCCATACTTACTTGTATATTAGATGTTAGATGTTGAACTTGTCGTGCAGTCTATTCACATATTGGCTGCCATATACTCCACATTTGCTCAAGACCGGAAACTCAGTCAATTCTTTTGTTTCTTTAAGATTTTTCTTTGCTCAGTGATGCAATGAATTCATTCTTTCCACTGAAAAAGAAACCTTCACGTCAAGTATTTGGCAATATCTCAACAATTTTCTGAATTATTTACTGCTTGATGTTTTTGACTTTGCAGGCGCTGTTTACATCTTTTGTTAGACTCTCCCACTCACGCTTGGATTTTTGTTGGCGTCTAACATCAACCAAATTGGGGTTTACTAATTGTTACCTTCTGCAAATTCTATGATCTAATCTTTATACTTTAAATTATTCTGGTGTTCAGTCGGCCATAATTTTTTTCAACCTTGTAATTACAACACCCTTCTTGTTTTTCTTATTCTTACAATGATTATTCCTACAATGATCTGGCTAGCCATTAATAAAGATTAACATGAAGTTGCCTGGAAGAACCAGGTGACCATAGGCAAAAAAATTGTCTCGTGGCCACCATGTGTTTTGCAGATAATTGCAGCAAAGGCTTACACCCAACACACGTCGAAAAGTTTGGCACCACCATATATATTATCTGGAAGGAATGGAGCACACATTAAACCTATAAAATCCACAAAAATGACGATCCACAAAACAGCAATATTTTATTGAAGTGGTAGATCAATGAGCTGCGATGGAAGAAAGTAGTTGTTGATGACAGCATTGATAAGGTCCAGCTTGCAGTCTCTATCAATGCAAGAAGTAAATGGAAGCAACATGTCTGAAGGCGAAGTTTGTGGGATCGAGAAGAAAATCATTGTATGGGTCAAAAAACGCGCCATTTGACGAGAATCATATACATAGGATGCTCTCCTCTCATATGCTTCTGTCTTCATTACAACAAAACTACAGATAACTGCCGCCGAGAATTCCGGGGTTTACCCAACTGGAAGTCAAACGATTGCGCTCTTCAAACTCGGTTCACACATCAAGCTTTTATAACTGCTGCCTCTCACATTAACAACCTCATGCCTCTCCACATTTTCCTTAATTATTGCCAACGTGTAAATTCAAATCGATTGCTCCTCATAAACTTTGGAAAGTTCCATAAATAGCTCTTGTTTTTTGCCAATTTCTGTTCTTAGTCGTACAGAAAATGCCCCAATATTTTAATTTGGGGATAAAACAAACAAGTTTATTGTGTTGAATTTGAGTTTAAATAAGAGAAGAAAATTGACTAATTCTTTGGATTTGTGATTTGCCATATGAGCGTAATTTGAACGTATATCAACATCCCTCCACTTCGTCTTCTTCTTTTCAATTTTAATCTATATTACTAAACCGGAAAGAAACGCTTAGTCGTTGATACTTGGCGGTTTAAGAGATAAATATATGGCAATATTACTATTGAATAAATATTTTAATTATAAACATAAAATTAAACTATTTTCTGAAATAATTCATATTAAAATAAAAATAAATTAAATTATTACAATATAAATTTTATCAAAATAAAAATGTGGTAAGATGGGTTGATAAAATTGGTAGAATTGACGTTATGTTAGATATATACATCAATATTGATAATGTGATTAAGTTATGACATAAGATTTAGAGTTAAAATTTAAATTTAAATTTTAAATAAATTTTATTAACAATCTTAAAATTATACAATTAAAATGTTATTGTGCACAATTTTAATCGTATTAGAAGAGATAAATATATATAGATAGATTTTAACGGGTTAATTTATTGACAATCCAAAACATATTTACGTTTTAGTCAAACTTATCCATTTAATTTCATTGGGGTTGGATGTGATGAGTTTTTTGCCACGTCGGAGAAATAACAGTTTGACAGAGAGAGAGAGACCGAAGACCACAGGACAGAAGAAGACCACAGAAAGAGAGAGAGAGAGAGAGAGAGAGAGTCCTTTCAAAACTTAAAAGCTCTTCCAATTGCACCAATATTTTGCTATTCTAACTAAGCCATCTCTCTCTCTCCTATTGGTTTGTTGTTTTAACAACTTTGGAATTTTTGGTGGACGACGGGATCCGCGTTTCTCGATCATCACAACAACATCACGAACAATTAGTCGTAACTCCTCTTCTCTTACTTTCTTTTTTTTTTTTTCTTCTTTTTTTATTTCAATTCTTCTGATTAAACTCCAAAATGTGGAATCTTTTTTGCAGGAAAATTTGAGGAAGAATTAGATACTGCAATTTTGATCAGCTTTTGTTAATTTATTTTAGTAGTGTTAATATTGTTAATAACCACAAGAAATAATTGTATTAATAAGAATAATGTCGACGACTGCGAGAGAACATCATACGGTGCCGCTTTCAGTGTTGCTAAAGAGAGAATTAGCGAATGAGAAACTGGAAAAACCGGAGATTCTACACGGACAAGCTAGTCAAAGCAAAAAGGGAGAGGACTTTACCCTTCTCAAAACCGAATGTCAACGTATGGTTGGAGATGGTGTTTCAACTTACTCTGTTTTTGGGGTAATTTCATTTTTTCACTTTGATACATTGTGTTATTTTTGTCAAGTTTTTGCTTTCCCATTCTGGCTTCTTGATTATGTTGTGCTTTTTTTGTGGTGTTGGTATTTATGCATTTGGAATGTTGTGTTTTTCTTGGCAGTTATTTGATGGGCACAATGGTTCTGCGGCCGCAGTTTACACCAAAGTGAATCTTTTGAATAATGTTATTGCTGCCATTCCTCCAGATCTTAATAGAGCTGAATGGGTGACTGCATTGCCGAGGGCTTTGGTTGCGGGATTTGTAAAGACCGATAAGGAATTTCAAGCAATAGGTTTGGCGGTTTTACTGGTGTGCCTTTTTTTTGCTTTAGTTTTGATGTGATTAATGGATGTAAGTGTGATTTTGAAGCAGCTCCATTCATAAGTTTCCTATGTATGATAGATCATTGGGAAATCTTCATATTGGTTATATGATGCATTTTCGTGTGATTAAGTTCTGCCACACACACGAATACTTTGAATTTTTCCGCACATTGGAACTGTATATTAGGATGTTTTTGTTGCAGTCTTTTTGACTGTATATTAGGATGTTTTTGTTGCAGTCTTTTTGAGTAATATATTGATTACGGTTGTTATTACTTATTATAAATGTCAAATTTTGTTTGGATTATTTTATCTTGATTGGTTATGCAGTTTGTGTGATCTTGTTTAATCTACTCTTTTTCAGCACAAACATCAGGAACAACTGTCACCTTTGTGATAATAGAAGGATTGGTAGTAACAGTTGCATCTGTGGGAGATTCTCGTTGCATTCTTGAATCCGCCGAAGGGGACATCTACTATTTGTCTGCAGATCATAGGCTTGAATGTAATGAAGAGGAGTAAGTGCCATCCCATCTTCTGACTTGATTTAGTAGCCAGATTATTCACATTCTTTATCAACAAATTCATCCTAATTTAATTTTTGTAGGAGGGATCGTATCACTGCAAGTGGTGGTGAGGTTGGCCGACTTAATACTGGTGGTGGTGCAGAGGTATCTTCTTTACTACTTGGCACTCACAAAGTTCTTCAACATTTTTCTAAATATTTGAATAGGTAGTTCATTATTGATTGCGGTGATACTGTGCGCCTCTTTAATGGAATTCTGGTTTATGGCATGGTGATTCATCCTTTAGCTTGTCCGTCTAGATAGGCAACTACATTTGGATTTTAAGATGTCAGTTTTGGAAAAGAATTGGCAGATATATGCAATAAAATATGCTGCTAAATTTTTTACTGCTACAAGAAATAAACGAACACAATAGTATAGTTGTCTACAAGAAATGCCTTTTTTTAGCTGATTTAAGATTATATGCGCCATCAGTGTATTCAGGGAGGTCGTGTAACTTTGATAATATGGTTCTTGCAGATTGGGCCTTTAAGATGTTGGCCGGGAGGCTTGTGTCTTTCTCGATCTATTGGAGATTTGGACGTTGGAGAGTACATTGTTCCTGTTCCTTATGTGAAGCAAGTGAAGGTTGGTATCTTACATTTGGACATTCATGATGACAGAAATATATTTCTAGTTTTATTTCTTTTTTTGTGGATTTCATTGAGTGCTGCAGCTGCTGGCAAGCTTTCCTTTCAATAAATTTCCAGTTACTGAAATTTGTGATTATCCTTGAATACCTTGGTAGCATCACTGCATTGGAAAATTTCTGATTATTCCTGGTTTAGTTAGATATGTTATGTATTTATGTCATAGTCAGGCCAAATAAACTTGAGCAGTGATCTATGTGGATTTTTTTTTCTTTTTGAATTGACATGAACATTATATGACTTGACTAACTTACTGTGTTTCATAAAATACTTGAAAATATGATGGTATTGTCATATTCTCTTCTCTCTCAGATCTTTTTATTTGTTTTGCAGTTGTCTACTTCAGGTGGTAGGCTTATTATTGCAAGTGATGGTGTTTGGGATGCGTTGTCTGCAGAAGCGGCACTTGGTTGTTGTCGTGGAATGCCAGGAGAAGCTTCGGCGGTTCAAATAGTTAAAGTATGCTGCATAGTTATGTTATTTATATTTTCTTTTGAGTCAAATTATTGAATCTGTAGATGAGTCTTCAGCCACATTGGGCTTCATTTCAGACATTTTGATCGTTGGCTTGGACGACATACCCAAAATCTTAACCTGCTCTATCTGTTACTTTCGCAGGAAGCTGTAGGAGTGAAGGGACTTAGAGATGACACAACCTGCATTGTAGTTGATATTTCACCAACAGAAAAGCTAGCTGCGGCTTTGACATCATCAAGAAAACCTGTTAAAGGAGTTTTCAAATCAATTTTCCGAAGAAAATCTTCTGAATCTTCTCACATGGACAGAGAATATGTTGAGCCAGATGTGGTTGAGGAATTGTTTGAGGAGGGATCTGCTATGCTTTCAGAAAGGTAGGAGATGTGAGATTTGTGTGGTGGTGGTTTCTTTCAGATTGCTCATATGTGCACATGCATGCTCATATTTTCTTCCTTCCTAGCTCTCCCCATGTGAAGGATTGGTCATCATTGCATGCATACCTGGTTGTGAATGAAAATTGTGCTATGTTTTATTTGCAGGTTGGACTCGAAATACCCACTATGCAACATGTTTAAATTGTTCATTTGTGCGGTCTGTCAAGTAGAGATAAAGCCTGAAGAGGGAATTTCAATACATGCTGGCTCATGTAATTCTCGGAAGTTGCGTCCCTGGGATGGTCCGTTCCTTTGCTTGAGCTGCCAAAAAAAGAAAGAAGCCATGGAGGGCAAGAGACCTTCAGGAGGTAAAATTTCTTTTCGTCTTTCTTCCATGCCATTTCCTTCTTACAATGCATTAATGTTAATGACAATCTGTTTTCTTTCGTCTTTTCAGACGGACATAACAGTAGTGAAAGTGACTAGCCATCATAAGTTATACAAGTTATGCAAGAACTAACAATTGTTCCGGAGTTTTTAACATAAATGGAAAGATGGCACTCTCCTGCAACGTTTAGATCCTAATCCATTCGCGTTAAGCGATGTGCTGGATCTCTCTAGTTCACGTTGGCACTCCAACTAGAACCTCTGAACATTAACCATTGCATTCTAAGAAAAGTTCCGACTTGGAAGGTTAGTATCAGTTATGCTCGCCATTCTTAAATACAAGGGAAGAATCTGCAAATCTTCTCGAAAGCATCGTGAATATCAGAAGCTTGTTCCATAATTTACATAGCAGACATTAATCAATAGTGGTTCTTGTGTAATAGCATTATATCCGCAAGTTCAAACGTAACATTAAACTCATCAACATTTCATTGTGAAGTGAGAAGATGAACTTCCGATATAAAAGAAAGAAATCTATTCATTGTATATATTTTGATTATATTCTACCTGTTAATAAACGAAGAAATCTCCATTCTTTCTGCACATTATGATTGTATTCTACGTGACCAACTCGTGACATGATTATGACTAGGTCAATGCATTGCATTTAGTGATGAATGATTATGCAGGTTGTTCATGCACCAGCTGTTATTCTTTTTGTCAGAACTTGGCCTGATCTGTAGGCTATATAACACACGGTTGTGATAATTAATATAGGGACCACCTCTGTTTTCTCTTTTGTAAATTGGGACAAGAAGTGGACAATGCAAACCTTCAATATCATGGGAGCCTCATGTGAAATCAAACTCTTCTTACAGAGACATCTCTCTATGGATTCTCCCAATTTCATCCTCTTCCTCTCGCCAGTTTCTGACCATTAAGCATCCTATAAAATGCTCACAACCTTCCACTTGTTTCAGCACTCCCTGAAATAACTTATCTTTTTTATTATTGGATGCAGTTAGAGACAATTATTTTGGTTGAGTGGTGGAATTTGGGAATGTTAAGTCCATACGTTATATTATTAAAAGCCATTTGTATCACGCAACAAACAAGCTTTTTGCCATGGACATCACAGACTGTTGCCTCACTATTCTAGTCTGTAGGACCATGACAAGAAAAAAAAAGTGATGGTGCTTCTTTGTCAGCTCCAAATATATTAAATCTTATCAATGTGGTTTGAGGATGCAATTAAAGGGAAGATAAAATATCCAAATCAACACATTTCTTTAATTATAAATATCAAGATCTCATCTCTATTTAATGATCAAAACGTGTAATTTTCGTTTTTCATTATTACATTATTACCGATTTTCGTAACTTTTACTTCTTATTATCTTATAAACAACTTCATGTTATGTAAAAATAAGTCTAAATTTTTTTAAAAAAGTTTATGAATATGTCAAATCACAGATTTATTATCTTCTTATTTATTAAACTTTTCATTTATACTCATAAACTTCTCATAAATCTTTATTACGAGACCTATTTTCTATTCTATTTCACGACATTTGCTATAAAATAGTTTATATTTATTCGTAGTTACAAACATTAAACATTAAATAAGGATAAATCTTTCATTATGGATGTTAAAGTGAAGCTGCAATGAAGTCATTCATTGAGTAGTTACCAGTGCCACTGAAAAGATATAATCACGTGTGGGTGAGGGTGTAGAGTGCATGTGTTTGAGTGAGATATGATTGCTTGATACCACTTTTTCTTCCTCTGACTGACTGTGTCTTGAGAGAGAGAATAAGATAATCGAGTGGCTCTCTAGTTGTGGGGAAAATCAAGAAAAAATTTGTGCATACCACTGAGGATCTTCTTTTCTTATCATGTGGAGTTGAGTGAGAAATCTTTGTTTTATGCATTGTTTTCTTGCTTTCAATACTCCTCCGAAAAAGAAAAGAAAAGAAAAAGTTTCTTATCTATAAAAAAAAATGGATATTGAAATGGTGGTAGAAGATGAGTGAGTCGACCAAAAATAATGCATCCATGATCAAGATGTTGACCTCTTCTAATGCACCCAAAATACCTTCACTGTACATGGACCACCCTTTCCATGTACACGTGTGTGTGGGTCTCTTCCTTCTTACCTAACTGTGAAATTCTGCATCTTTTTGTTTTGTATGCTCGACGTTGAAGTGCATGATGAGAGCGTGAGATCGAATCCTACATCTGTAACGACATTCGAAGAAACATATAAGCTCTAATTTACTGGTTCACTAATCTCTTTGAAACTTCTTACCCTACCCTTAAATTGTCGCTTAGTCCGATTACTTTTTTAAAATTTTATAAAAAAAAAATTGTAAAACTTTGTTTTGCATCTTGTCTCCTCATTCATTCTATCTTCCAAACCACCGCCCCTTCTCACCCTATGGTTGGTCGTGCCTAGTGTGTTGGTGTACGTAAACTAAACATCACGAGCTGAAAAATCTTGCGCAATATCAACCTAGTCACCAAGTTTATTTGACTAAATCCATTAAAGATTATGTGTTCCTTTCAATTCAACCCAATTGGGACTTCACCAACATCTCAACTTTTGAAACTTTGCCACTAATAATTACCAATTCGAGTCTCTACCAACGTCACCTCACACCATTTTTTATTTGCAAGTCACGATGATATGTTCAAACCTCGTTATTCACATTCCAAGTTTTAGTATTCAATCACTGCCAAAAACTCTGTCACAGACACAGCAACCAAAGAAACTCACGCCACTTGCCCTAATGAACTTGCTTTATAAGAAGATATTAACATATTAAAGAGCATAAATTTGGAAGCAATTGCGTATCCAAAGATTCCTCTTGAAAGAAGTGAAGATGATGGCTTCTCTCGAGTCCCATGAGCTTCATTTAGGCAAGAAAGAAGCTCGAACGATACTGCTTTGGCGTTTAAGTGTAGCTTTAGTGGACAAATCTTGATGTTTGTGATTTTTGTATTCCCAAAACCAGAATTGGAATAGCTGTTAGATTATGACAAGGAACCACCAATTTTCGTATACATACATAAGATGCTAAATATTATCGTCTCTTCTCGTAGTGTCATCACCACCGCACCCTTTTTTTAATCAAATTTTAAGAAAAAAATCGAACTAATCCATGAATCAAAGTAAAAAGTCTTAAAGAGATACAATGAACTAGTTGGTTAGAGTCTATATGTCTAGGGTAATCATTACGGACGCAAAAATCGAACTCGCACTACTGTTAGATCTCTTGATCACCGAACACATGGACGAAAAGGTCTCCCTCACCTTTATTTCTCTCTATATTTCGAGAATAATGCAAAAAGATAAGCAAGTTATGGGTTAGGAATTTTGAAGCAGAGACATTTTAAGCCCAACTGCATACTGTTATCTCTCTCTCTGTCTTTCCTTGTAACTCCTCTTTCTGTCTCCACTACTTTCCACACCCTTATCCCTCTTCTCTACAGTTTGTTTTGGCTACATCCATAAACAAGAGGAAAAAAGAAGGTATCTGCAGAGAACTTCAAGGTACAGATTTTGATTAAGTCGGTGAATTATGGACGTTCAATGGAACCAAAACAAGCAAGAGGAAGAAGGAAAGTTGAAGCAAGAAACAATGGAAGCTGTTCCACCAAAGCAGGTAACTACTGCAATCTCCCCTGCTTCACCACCTTCTGCATCTTCCTCTCCTAATCATGAGTTCTCCTTTACTATATCTCTTCACTCTTCATCGGCTCCGGTACCGGATAATAAGTCCTCCAAAACTGCTCCTTCTTTTGCCATTGATTTAACTCCTGCAGATGACATTTTCTTCCATGGTCACTTGCTTCCTCTCCACCTACTTTCTCACCTTCCCGTTTCTCCTCGCTCTTCCACCAATTCATTAGACAGTTTTACTCTTCCTATAAGAGAATTCTTAGACGATCAAGTAGTACCTGCAAGAAGTAACAACAATAGCAGCTATATCAATAGCAGTAACAACAATACCAAGAGCAAAAGCTGCAACGACATCATTAAAAGTAGAAAGAAGGATGAACGTAAGAGCAGCAATCTTGAGACAAAAGGAAGAAGCAAGGCGAAGAGTTTTTCATTATTCGGATGGCGAAAAGGGTGTGAATTAGGAGACAGGGAAGATAAAGAGAAGCAAAAGAAAAAGCTGAGGTTCGACGTAAGACATGTACTTAGAAGGTATGCAAGACTGGTTAGACCATTGTTGTTCTATAGAAGAAGAAAGGAGAACATGCAATTCCAGAGGCAACCATATTCGTTTTCTGGGAATTTAAGCTTAAGCAATAAGCATGAAATGAGAGGAATGAGAGGACAACTTTCTGCACCTGCATCACTAAGAACATCTCCAACAAATAGTGGCCTTCTTGTTGCAACTCCAACTCTTGTTTCTTCCAAAAGTGATAGCACCATGGAGGAGCTGCAGGCTGCAATTCAAGCAGCAATTGCTCACTGCAAGAATTCCATTGCTGCAGAAGAGAAGATAAAATGCTGATCATTTTTCCGTATTTGTAACTTCTATTATTTGTTGTACAACTCTGTGTAAAGTCATATATGTAAAGAAGAATGCGTGGCAAAACTAAATATCTTCTTGAATGGATTACCAGATTATGGTTTATATGCCTCTCGAATTTACAAATCGTAGCACAGAACTATACAGGCATTTGAATTTTTGTAATTGTAAGAAATTTAAAGAATCAGGAATTCCATTATGAATGAGGTGATTTGAGTTACTTCCATGAAAAAACTGTACACATTTTGTATTCCAGAAAAGATATTCCTATTCATTCGTCTTTTTCCTAGTAGCTCTTCACATGTTCTTTTCTGCACTTCTACCAACATTACCATCATATCAGTTTGACGAATAAACTAGCTTCTGATTAATAAATATGATTTTGTCTTTGGTTTAAGCTAGAATTTTTTGTTTCTATTTACAAAAACCAAACTAGCACCCTAAAATTTAAATGATAATGAAAGCCGTTCAACCTGAAGTGCAGTTATTACTTCATGGTGAACTTCAGCATATATCTTGGCGTCGATAAAATTGAATCCCAACCTCTAAAATTCCAAAAATGACGTACCAGTACCACCAGGCATTACCGATTATTATCTCGTCAGGATTGATCATGAAATTAACAATATGCATGCCCTGGAAAAAGGCAAAGTTGAAAAAGAACACAATAAAGTTGTCAATCCTAGAAAATAAAAACCAATCATGAAAAAGGAGGAACACTATTTTTTGCTGCAAATCAAAGAGGTAGTTGCTTTGACAAGAAAGATCATTGAGACTCAAAGCTAGTGTGGGTCTCACAAGTTGATGGCTGAAGAATTTCCCCAAAAGCAAATGCCAAGTACAGCAATGATCCCACAACAATAATTTATGACTATATTGGCATAACTAAAAGAAAATTTTACTGAATCCTCATTTAACAATAACAGTTATGAGAATGTTAATATGTTGTAACTTAAACAAGTTAGTGATCCGGTTCTCAGTCCGAACTGACGACTGAGTCGAATCTTATAACACTGTTCTAATGATGTATGCAATTCAGAGGAGTAAACCAACTTTCCAAATTACTCGGCATTTTTTTATTTATGATCAGATGTACTATCACACCTGACTCGCTGCCCCACTCACATGAATTCGCAATTATGCCAGAACCATCAAGTACAAAAGATGAGAAGATGGAGAAAAGGCACCACCTGAGAAAATTCTTCAACGAAGAATGATGCCCACACGAATGGTTCTTGCTTTCTTGATTAGAGCTCAATATGTGAACTTTTCTCGCAAACCAACTAAAGAAACCCACGAGCAAAGGCAAATTACTGCAGGGCTCAAGAAGGAACTCTCATGATTGGAACTCCTGAACAACAATCATGCTAATCCAATAGCCATAATTAAAAGACAAGTCTATTTTGTAAAGAGTGCATTGAGAAGTAGGGAAAACTGAAAAGGGCATTAAGTGCATGCGACGACCAGGTTTCATCATTACATTTGTATTCAACACAGCTAAAGATATCTCGGATTACCACAATCTTGTCTTTTTCCCAAGAGAATGTTTGACATTATACTGTATAAGAAATAGGAAATTATTTCAAAATTTTAAATATAAATGAGAGAAATGCTATGTGATTTTATTCATACGCACCCAGCCAAAACACGACATATGTTGGTTTTAAATGTATACATAAGCAAAGAAAATTAAGGTGCGTTTATTAATAAAAAATTGTATTATTTTTTTCAAATTTTTTTTGTAAAAATTTAAAAAATAAAAAATATATTCAAAATTTTTATTTTTAAAAGAAAAAAAGAAATTAAAATTTTTTAAATTATAACTCAAGTTTAAAAATTATTAAAAGCAGTTTTCAGAATTTTCTCTTATAAAAAGGACTTTTTTTATAGTTTTCTTAATTAAAAAATTAGAAAATACCCTAACCTTTTTTTATCTAATAAATTCAAAAATATCATTTTTTAAGATAAAACCCTCTCTTATTGACAATTTTTTTATATACATTTTTTATCTTATATTTTTTACTCTTTCATTTTTATTTGGTTTATATTTAAAGTTTTTTTTGGCTACCAAAGCTCTTTTTTTTTTTAAAGTTTGTTTTAAAACTAATGAACCTAGATTGACACCATCCAATGAATACAAGGTAAGGTAGTTTGAATTGTAAAATGATTGTAAAGAAATTTCAGTCTCATTATTGAGAGATTTATTGTTTTTATACTTTTATAAAAGAATCATGTGATGTATAGATTAAATTATTTTGTATGTATTGCTAATTTATATATTTTATTAGTTCTAATATAAAATCTAAGATATTTTTACAAATTAGTTATAAAAAAGTTGAAAATATCATAACTTGTAAATATTTTTCATAGAAAAATTTTAAAAAATTAGTTAAATTTAAATAAATTTTTCAGTATTCTAAAATAAAAAAAGACAGCTTTTGAATATATTTTCTTATTTTTCTAAATTCTTTAGTAATAGAAAATTAAAAAAATTTAAAGATAAAAACTAAAAATAATTTTCTGTTAATAATCACCCCTTAAGGAATTGTATGAGAATCATATCCGAGTTTGAAAGCATATTTTAGCAACTCATCCAACTCCTCGCCATCACAGTCAGCACAGCATGATTGTTGGGTATTAACTAGCTACTTATATTTTGTTTAAGAAAGATATCCATTTGCTACTCAAACAAACTATCTATTTTTTATACAACTTGATTCCTCACTTGCTTTTTTTTTGTACAATCGTTGTTTTTTATATGATTTTATGAAAGCCTAATTATTTCCTCTTGTAATGTTTCATTGAGAATTATTTAACAGGCGCATCAAGCGTACGTTGATTCTTAAACGTGATAATATTTTTAAAAGTAGTACTTCCTCTTTCACTATTGGTACTCCACCCTGATGATCATCAATTGTCCAACATCTCTTTGTTTAAGTGTGTCAATCAGAGGAGTATTTAGCGAACATATTAAGTCCATTGTCTAACCTCCATGCTTCTTGTGTTAAGAGTCCTAAGGTGGTTTTCACAAAGAATAACTAATATCCCTCGTACTTGGTCTCGGACTTTTTCCCAAAAAAGTAAAAATATAAATTAAAATTCTAAAATTAGGTGGATTAGAACTTAATTCCTAAAATATGGTGATTTTCAAAGTATTTCCAAATCTAGTGTTTTTTTGTAGAAACTTGCATTATGCCATGACTAATGACATAATGTCACTTCTTAATTTTTTAATTAATTAAATTGAAATTAATGATTGGTTAATGATTAGTTAATGATTGTAGTTAAATAAATAAATGTGTGGAATGATCGGGTAATAATGAGTTAGTGATTGGAATTAATTAAATTAAATTTAAAGGTGTGTAAGTATTTATGAAATATGTTAATGTAAAAAAAAATTAATAAGATTGAAGAATGAATATTCATGAAATAAAATAATATATAGAATAAAAAACACTGATAAATATTTTCATAAGAACAATATTTGAAAAAAATTTACATGTCCAAATTACGATTCCTTCTCACAATTGTCCTAAGACCAGCATCATGACGTCGTTGACGTTGAGTGTCCATGTCGATATGCTCTGTGCCAGGGCGTCGAAGAGACTCGGTCAAATTCTGCTCCAAGTCCCAAGCTGCAACATCAATGTAGGGACCAGCAGACAACGACGGAGTATGCATAGCAGTTAGAAAAGAGTCAAAAGATTGTCTATGCATAGAAGGATTTTGTTGCGCAAAGTGCCGTGGCTGGGTGGGAAATTGTGATAAACCGCTAAACACAGGAGGTGATCCCCAAGTCGTAAAGCCACCACCTAATGGGTAAAAAGGCCGAGGAGCCGGATTGGACGGACCAGCTTCAAATCCAAAATTTTGTGGAGGAGTATAATAACTGAGTGACGCACGATGGGACGAACCGACATCATCCATTGTCGATGGAACTCCAAAACTGTGGATAGAAAATGGTGGTGGCACAGGATCATACTGGGTAGGAGCTGGCACTGAAACATC